>CATQIW010000239.1:0-18289 GCA_958295665.1 Tipula vernalis | reverse complement strand
AAATCATCCTTTACAACATAAAATGGCAGCGTATAATCATATGATAAATCGATTAAATATTATACCAATGACACAAGCGGATCAACTAGAAGAGTTAAACATAATAAAATACATCGCAAGTCAAAATGGATATAGACCTAAAATAATAGATCAAATTAATTTATCATACAAAAACAAAATAATGTATCGAAATTATACAACATTAAATTTAGAAGAAGATACATCTAAAATATACATTTCAATGGAATATAACAGCTTCACGAGTTCTAAAATACAAAAAATATTTTGGAATTTTGGCTATACAATTGCTTTTAAAACTCAACAAAACCTCGAAATGCAATTAAAGCCTAAGAAAGAAGAAATTTTAGACACTGGAGTATATCAGTTGATTTGTTCAGATTGTCCTGCTTTCTACATAGGACAAACAGGTAGATCCTTCGGTCAAAGATATAAAGAACACGTTCGTGATATTGGTAAAATGTATGCGACATCAAACTTTGCTATACATATCAATACAACACAACATAACTATATAGACATGAATACTAACATGAAAATTCTATACATATACAATGAGAAAAGGTGATAATATGGACCGAATGGAAGAATTATTGATCTATAAAAACAGAAGAAATAATAATTTACTTAATAATAAGATTAATACTCCTGTAAATAAAATATACGACATAATAATTCGAAATTCTTGATCAAGTAGGCTATGACGTAGGGATAAAACAGGTATATAAAGATGACAGAATCCATAAGTTTCTTTAGTAGTTCGGTAACTGAAGATGATTACTTGTTAATCGAAATCGATATTACAAAAATAAAAAATAAAAAATAATTCCACATAAACGGAAGTTTAATAGATAATTAAAATAAAATTTGTTTTATTTTATTTTTACAATATATTAACGTGGAATAAGTCATACAAAACGATACATTTAAAAGATGAATCTTATATATATTAATAGAATCCTTTTTTGAGGTGACAATGATGCCGGAGAGGCAGGATGTTGTTTAGAATACTCAGAAGAGTGTATTACTATGTTGTCTAAATGAGGCCTACATCTCGTCACCCTGGAGTTAAAATAGGATTTACAAAGTTCACACAACTACGTCCAAACCACTGTATAAAATTTGGTTCTAGCAGTAAACATAATGTTTGTGTTTGTCTTATGCACCAAAAAACATGAAGCTGATGATCGAAGGCACTATAAAAGCAGTTCACCCCCGAGACAATAGTCAATTCCCGTTTAAAGATTACAAAGATTTAATTTCATTCGTTATATTATTAAAATTGTTTAAACGTGAAAACGTGTAACATTAAAAAGTGTAAAGTGTGCTCTAAAAATTTGGAAGAACTTGAAGAATTGTTGCGTAAATACTTCAATAACAGTGATATGTCAAAAATTAAGTATAAACAATGGATTACCGTTCAAAGATGCAGTTTGGTTACATTAGAAGACCAAATGACAAAGTTTATAGAAAAATTTATTCAAAATTTGTAACGTGCTCTCTTCAATGGGTTCGTCAACGCGCGGTGACTTGGGTAGACTCAAGTTTTTAATCTCACTGTTCGTGATTTTGGGCGCCAGTCTACAAGCACGATAAGCCGGCTTAGCTCGATTGCGAGCAATATGACTAGGGCGGGGTGCAAATGAACACCACTATAAAGCCACCGCGTGTTTTAGGGTCTTTCTAGAATAATTGCGCTAACGGTAAAAAAAAACACACACAAAATTGCGTATCACGAAACCATGCGACAACCTTGATGGACAAGAAACAATGATACGGACTTGCAACTCACCTGAAAAACCCTTCTGCTGGTTCAACCCCTCTGCAGCGAACTGATGATCTGCTTTATGGGTATACTAGTTTTGTTGCTCACTCACTTATGGTTTTATTAAAAATCTTTTTTTTTTGGGCTTCACCAGTTTACACGGCGATAGCTAAAATAAAAAAAAAACACTTTCCACCATATGCTTTGTCCACATTCATTTAATCGCTCTTTATTGGTTTTCCTTTTTCTTTTGATTCACTTCACAATTTTTCACCACAAACTTCTTTTTATGTTTATCACCGTCTTTGTATTCACAAATTTTTTTTTTTATGTTTATCACAGTCTTTATTATTATTATTTCCACAACGAGAATTATGGCGGACTCAGTAACAAGCGGACACAAAAAAAATTGCAAAACAAAACGCACTTCTTACTCGTTATAAAACTTTATTTATTTTATTATTTTTCATACAAAATTAATTTACATTCAGTTTATTTCTATTTTTATTTTTAATTTGTGTTTTAAAACCGACTTGTGAAAACAAAAAAAAACAATTAGCTATGGATACCATAATAGCAAATACAATATTTTTATGCCATTATTCCATAGTTCACGGGCACACACCAAATTTACTTTCTTTTGGTTAACAACAAATTTTTTGTTTTTCGATCTGACCACTTCTAAGATTCAGACTTGACTGCCCGTCATACGATCTTCCTCGTCTAAATATACGACACCCCCTTCTCCTCCTCATCACCTCTTCTTCAATTTTCTATTATTTTCTATATTTTCTTGCACTTTCATCTTTTTCGCCATTTCCCTTAAATTTTTGAGCGCTAATTTCAAATCAAATATTTGCTGCACACCTAGCGCCATCTGCTGCCCCGAAACTGCTCATACGAATCATTATTGTTTGTTTAGCAAGTTTTTTTTTGTGATTCTGGGTTGGTTTCCCAGATTGTGTTGCCAATATTCATCGCCGTGCCATGGTGAATAAAATTTAAAAAAAATATTTAATTATTTAATCGTAAAATTGTTTGTTTTTTTATTTTTTTTATTGCATTTATTTTATTGCACTGTTTATTACACCAATTATTCAGATGAGTTGCGATGGAGGATGGATATACAAACAAAAGGGAAATGGTGGACATTTAAGTATGTTGAATGAGGTCGAATGGAAAGGTTCAGCCGCGAAGTTTCATGACCCGCTTACCGTTTAATCCGTCAACGAAAACGTACACACGGTGGCTTTGTCCAATCACAAACACCAGAACGCTACAAATTTAACCAAGTTAATACCTCATCATTTTATATCGAAAGAGCAATCAAAATTTCTTAAACAAAAAAAAGAATCTTTACAAGAAGGAGATCTGCTTGTACAATATGATTTCCGTGAAAATTATATTTTTATCGTGCAAGTCTCAGTGCAAGGTTATCACTGGAATAATGCACAAGCAACCATTCATCCGTTCGTTATTTATTATAACGATCCTAAAAGCAGTTCAGTGAAACATGCTCGTGTTCGTGCAAAATACGTTTAAGTATGACGATTTACCCGTTTTTGGAATACAAAATCAAATTGTTATGTTATTTTCAATTTTTAACTAATTTACGCTCGACCTGATAATGTAATTGTTTAAAATTATTTCGTCGATCTTTAGTATATATACATATATAATAAAAAATTAAAAAACAAAGAGTAAAAAATTTGTAACAGTCCGTTCATAAACTACGGATGACGAGAATATTTCGAGTATGAGTGAAAGTGAGGAATGCCAAATAAAAAATGCAAAAAATTGTAAATATGCTTACCTTAGTCATATACATAAATTATTATTCCAGAACTGTCATAATTGTATTGTATAGAATAAAAATTACACACAATAATGTAACATTATTTTTAGTAAATATAGTATGTATTAGTGTCAATGTATCTTGCTGTAAACAAAATAATTTTTTTGTACGGATTATTGTGCAGTTCTTCGTGATGTTAACAACTTCAACAATTCGAAAATTAATAATTTAATATCAATAAATAAACAATAAATTGAAGTGTTTTATTCATCCAACATATTTCATACAAACAAATATATTACTGAGAATATAATTCATACCTAAAAATCATCTATTTCACTATGCAATTTTTTTGTTATTTTTGTTATTAATAAGTGATAATACAACACTGTTGTATTGTCGCTGTGGGAAAAACGTTGTTATGGCAATAGCCTACTATTTATTATTTTTGGCGATTTTTATTAATAAAAATAAATTCATTAGAATCAAAGTAACACACAACAAAAACAAAATTCTTATATAACTATCTGTCAACTTATGCAATTACAAAATATTTGTGAATCAGTATTAATTACTGCTTGATACAAAGATGGATAATTGTGATAATCAAAGATGGGGAGAGTGTACAAATAAAAAAATCGAAGAGTTAATACTCAATAGTGTTCCTTTAAACACGGAACGAAATAAGAAAAGTATTTGGAAACAGTTTATGGATTTTTGTGCAACACGTCAATACACAATTGAGCGAGACACATCAATTGATATGCTCGCGTCATATTTAAAAGATTATGCATGCAATATGCGTAAGTCTAACGGAGAAAATTACAAGGAAACTGTAATTAAAACTATTTGGAATACGCTAGCGAAAATGCTTCAAGAAAAATATTATGCAGAATTTAAAATAAAATTTGATCCATTTCGTGATATTGAGTTTAAACAGGCAAGATGTGCCAGAGATTCAAAACGGAAACAACTTCAAAGTGAACCGAACAAACGGAAATTAAGTGCTGTAGCTTTTACGTCAAATGAATCTACTTGTATGCAAACGTATTGGGATGAAGATAACCCTTATGGACTTCAAAAGAAATTCTTCAACATTGTTGCGACAGAATTAGCGTGGCATGGTAACGAAGCCGCGTTTGCTTTAACTCATTATTTTAAGAGAATTACAGACCATTTCGGTAATGATACGGGACGAATTGAATATAACCCTATATTCACCAAAACTACACAAGGAGGTGCAAGCCGTTGTGCTAATAGTAAGTGGCTCACGCAAAATGTGAATAATATCAACGTTTGTCCCGTACGATTATTCAATAAATTAATGAATAAACGGCCAAATCATGTAACCTCCGAAAGATTGTTTCTTACACCCAATCCTTTCTGGAAAAATTCAACTGGAAGGTGGTATAAAAATCTTCCTGTAGGTGTCAACGAATTATCAAAATGGACCAAACAAACGGCCCAGGCAATTGGAATTGA
Source organism: Tipula vernalis (assembly GCA_958295665.1). Lineage (NCBI taxonomy): Eukaryota > Metazoa > Arthropoda > Insecta > Diptera > Tipulidae > Tipula > Tipula vernalis. Next base: position 13,229 of record CATQIW010000239.1, on the reverse strand, counting down.
TGTGCAAAATAATAAAATCACCAATCATAGTCATAGATCAACTGCGGTTACTATAATGGCAAATGCGGGTATTTCAGATCAACAATTGATTAAAATAACCGGCCATAGCAGTGCTAATTCAATTCAGCCATATTTAAATATGCAGCCAGAGCAACACAACAATATTCTAGAAAAGATGCGAGGAAGTTCTGCTGAGCCGTCAAAAGCTGTAAACCCAATCGTTTCATCTAAAATTAACAACAAAAATGAAGGACAATTCCGATTTGAAAATTGTACCTTCAACAACTGTCAGTTCTAAATATAATATGTTTCAATAGTATTCTTGCATAATAAATAATTGTTATTACAAATATAATCTTTCATGTTGTGAATTTAAGTTTTATCTTTCACACCAATTCATTATATTCTCCACCCAAATATAACTCGTGGTCCTCTTAAGAATCGATAATTTTTTCCAAATGTCACTCATGCGTATCCCAAGCTTTAGAAAATGCAACTCGTGCTGCGCACTCGTTGCATTTTCGTCGCTGGGATACGCATTCGTGACATTTGAAAAAAATTATCGATAATAAGCGGACCACTAGTTATATTACGTCTGATAATACAATTATATAACAGGTTGTAATCAAACCCAGAAAACAATTCGTCAAGCCAAACATAGATTAAAAACGGGTAAAAAGTGTTAGCTATTAATTGACATGTTAATTTCTTACCATCTTTGAAGATTAACTATATGGCTGGAGAGTCGTTGACGCTCAAAGAGGATAGACGTGTTTTCGTCGTCCTCTTTGTAAATTTATTGTAATGTAATTTAATTTAATTTAATTTAAGATTACTTTTGTTTAAATTTTAGTGTTATATTTATGTTTTGTGTTGGTGAACAAATTAAAATTAAATTAATTAATTAATTATTATAAATAATAATAAACATTAAAATGAGTGTAGTGAAGTTTATTTTGGAAAATGTAATCCACCGGGATGCATTTAGCAGGCAATTTTTTTAATTTATAATAAAAGAAATGAAAATTCTTGATTTATTAATTAATTGCATTTTCATTTTGATTTTGATTTAATATGGGTACAATTGTGCACAAAATCTAAATTTTAAAATAGTAAATTTGTCGCAATTTAAGTTGCGTAGTTAATCTTCATGTCTTATTGGATTGTCACTAATACAAAAGAAGATTTTGATGTTTTGTTTTGTGTGCAATTCTCTCAAATTATTCTTGAAAATTTAATAAAGGGAATTGATTTTTATACATATAGCTACATAGTTTTTAATAGTTAAATGTGTGTATCTTTTATTATACATATGTAATTGAATTTTGTTTGCTGTTAGTGTATGATGTGTATTGTGTGTGTATTTAGTGAAAACAAATACAGATTAGTAAAATATATGGCCGACAAAGAGCATAAGAGATTATATGTAAATATAAATTTTCCTTATATGTGGTTGTAGTTTAGTATTGTAGTACGATTCCCCTAATTTTATCTGATATGGTTTTCCCTATTTGTGGCTAAGTTACATAAGTCATTTATGTGATATCAAAACTGGAAATTATATATATAAGCCATACGGTACAAACACTTGAGATATAGAAAGATACATTTTTATGGGTATACACAAGCCGCATTTCTTGACGTTTGATCTGATACGGATCGAGTCATGTCTCGTGAAGCGACACAAAAATGCGTAAAACAAACAAACACCTAAATTCAATTTTTTTTGTCTCGTTTCGTTTTGAATCTGCCTCTTCATACTCTTACTGCATTCATTATATTCTTTGTCGCTTTACAAAATGTTGTTCAACTACGAAATATTGTTCAACTATTTTTGGATCACCATTTGTGATCAAAAATGTGGTGATGGGCTGGATCGATCTTTTTTGTTAAAAATCCTATGAGAAAATAAACAAAACAGAACAAAAAAGATCGATTTAGCACATCACTACCAAAGTGAGTGTTGGATCAAATGTTGTTGTTGCTTCACAGGTAAATTTTGATCTGATCCGGAGCGCTCCGTCAAGGGGTGCGGCTTCAGTTGCGTAGTCCGAGTGGGTCTGTTTTGTTTTTGTGTGTTGTCTAATATCATATCAATGAAACAGAACAAGCCATAAGCAAATATTGAGAAAATTTTTATGAGAGTATTTGTTGATTTTGATGGTGCTCTTTGTGTACTACGAGCTACACAAAAGTACGACACAAATTCTCATGTACTCCATTCAAGTAGGATTCTTATTCTTCGTATAATCGAGGAAATTTAAATTGAATGGGTAACTCAATATATGATACATACAGGGTTACTTATTTGGGTAGGAATAATTTTAATAAGGGACATCGAAGTTTAGTTTTAATTATATAATTTATTTTAATTATTTTATTAACTATATTGAAATTTATTAAATGTACTAAATTGATTTGAATGGTATAAAGGTTGACGCTCAAAGAGGATAGACGGGTTTTCGTCGTCCTCTTTGTAAATTTATTGTAAGTGGATGCGTGGGAAATGAGTGATGTGTATTTACTTTAAATTTTATAAATGTATTAATTTGTTTTATTTTTCATATGTCATATGTCATATTTCATATTTAATATTTAATATTTAATTTGATTTAATTTGATTTAATTTGATTTAATTTGATTTAATTTGATTTAATTTGATTTAATTTGATTTAATTTGATTTAATTTAATTTAATTTTTAGATGATAGCTTAGGTGCTGGTATCTGGGTATAGTCGGACCTTGGCAATAATTCTATTTTTCAGCTAGATTTTGTTATATGTAAAAGGCTATATGATGTACGGCTAGGAGTCCGTGTGTTCATGCTATTACGTTTGGCGGTTCATAAACATTAAATAGGAAATAAAGGAATCGCATTATAAAAGTTTTCTAATATTTATTTGGTTTTAAGTTTAATGTAGAAATTAGAAATAATTGAGTGATTTTAATTTGAATTTTCAGAAATGCAGATAATTTCTTGCTTGGCCTTAAGGAGCTAAAAGCACCCTGTTATCATGTAGTGTAAAAGCGTATGGTTGTGTGCTAAATATATTATCATTTATATCACTAACATTTTGATAAGTTAAATCCGTTGAATTATGGTGTAAGACGGTTTTAAAAAATGAATAAATATTTAATTTTAATTATGTTTTCAAATTTGCGGAAGAATTTTTCAATCAACTAATATTAATTATGTCAACAAGATTAGTTAAAAGTAAATCATTAATAATAATAATAATTTTTGATGTCCTAATTTAGATTTATAGATTTAAAGAATCCTGAGTTCTGGCATTGGATTCCTGAGGAACGAGCATCTAATCATGTACATAGTTAAAATGTGCTATCTTATGCTAACCTGTTTAACTTTTATCATTTAACATTTATTGTACTAATAATGGATTATCTATTAATTGCTTAGGTGACTGCTAACGGATTGAATCTGTCCCAACTAGTAATCTTATCTTATCTTTCGGTTGGGGAGGTGTAAATGGGGGTACGATGTGTGCCCGGGGAATAATGAAGATCCTGTTATGATAATTATTCATTTGAGTAATAAAATTTGGTATTATGGTGGTTATTAGTCTTATTTAGTTTTCAGAGTCGTCCGGGAATTTGTATATTAATTTTATTTCTTGATTCTTGGTATACTTATAGTACTCGTACATAATTGAATTATTAATAAGTCTAGGTGTTGCGGTGCGGTAATATTATCATTTAAATCATTTTAAATAAATTTTATAAAATAATTGAATTAATAAGTATTTATTTTATTTTCTGTATCGGTAGGAAATTGATGATTAGTTTTAAGTTAAATTTTTATGTTTAAATAGTTTAATGTTCATGTTAATTCTTGTAGCAGTAAATAACAATTATTTAATTGGAGATAAAAGAAACAGTAATAAGGAAATAAGTGTTGTTATTTTAAATTTCTTTTAATTATTTTATCAGGTAAATTAATGAAAGGCTGACAGGGGTATAATTAGAGTATTAATAATTTTTAAGTCCTGTTTTAGATTTAGGATTTAGGGAGTTATGAGTATCCGGCCCTGGATTCCAGAGAAATGATCATCTTATAATGTTATAAATTTAGGGAGTCTTGAGTATCCGGCCCTGAATTCCAGAGAAATGATCATCTAATAATGTAGTTAGATTGTGCTGTCTTGTGCTAATCTTTTTATTATGTTGTGTTTTGTTTATTAATGTTTATTAATTAGTTTAGTTTAAAGAATATTTAAAGGGATCTCTTCCTTAATATGTTAATAAATAATCCAATTTTCAGAATATAATATAGTTCCAAAATTAATCATTATTTTAGGGATTAAATTAATCCTAAGTTTCAGAATTAAATTTTAGCTTGAATCAACCCTCCAGGATCAAGAAGTAGTAAATTAGCTGTAGTTTAGAAATTGTGTTGTCCTGTGCTAACTATTTTACTATATAATTACTAACAATTTACTAACTATCGGCTATACCTAGGTGTCTGTAACCGGGCCGATTCTGTCACTTCTAACTATCCTATCCTATCCTTCGGTTTTGTTATGTGTGAAAGAGTGCACGGTGGGACCCGGCCAGGGGTGGACATGATGCTGTCACATTTATGTGATATCGCGGGTGATTGTGCTCTCCTTGTTGTAATGGTGCTTAGGTATCATCAGTAAGGAAAGCATTCACCTGTGTTATAAAGTTGGTGTGACAGTTTAATGACCACATCACTAACACGGGATTTCTTGCTTCATAAGCTTGGCCGTGCATTCATATCAATCAATCAATCAATCAATCTTTGAAGATTAACTATATAAAAATCATAAAATTTGTCTAACATGGCCAGTTATTCAACCAGGTATTTACGGTTAAAATATACCTGGTCAGATAATTACCCAAATATAACCGAATAGTTTCCAATGTCAGAGGTTGACTTGTAACCATCGTTAGAAGTTGTTTCATTTTGGGGTTATTTTAATTCTATTGGGAATTAAATGAATTAAAAACTATTGTAAAACTACATCTTAAAGCTAAAATAAAATATAAACATTCTCTTTATCATCAACCGTGGAAGCGATAACATTAATTTTTATTATACGTCAATTTATCTTATAATAAATAAATTTTGTCAGCCATTTGGTTGTTGTGGAATATACTCATCCACTGTAATTTAACGATAATCACAAATAAATACTTTTAAATGTCTCTCTCATTTACTATGATAAGTCAAATATTCAATGTTACATAAAGCACAAAATAGTCAGTCATCGTCACTCTTCCATAACATAAAGATCTACATAATAGATCGTCAATAATATAAAATTGTATTTTATAAATTAATGTTTTAATTATTTAATAAAAATAAAACTTTAATTAAACTAAAATAGATTAATTGAAATTGTTTGGAAATTTTGTTTCAATTAAAAGTGTGTCGACTAAAACATCTCAATTACGAGGTTTTTCTCCATAACCATTTGGTGGCAGCGGTAATGGGATTCTAAAAGTATATTAGAATCATTTTTATACGCATTTTCAACTATTTTGAAACATTTTGGTGCGTGTTGGTGGTTTTGGAAATTTTTTTTTAAATTACGGTGTTTTGCTAACAGTACCTTGAAACATGTGCACAAAAGCAATTAATTTCATACGAAAATAGTCCAATACCAAGATTGGAAATATTGAAAAGAACTACGAGCCGAATTTAATTCCAGATTTGCGGAAATTCGTTCAGTAGAACAATTACATGTGGAATTATTTAATATTAAACAAAAACGAAACGAAGATGCCCAAACATATGCAGCAAGGATATAGCAATTGACGACACACCTCAATGAAGCAAGCGTTGTCAGAGAAAGTGCAGAAGCAGCAACTTATGTGCGATCGTCAAATTCAAAACTGGCCCTAACTGCATTTGTTGAAGGTTTATTAGAACCTATCAGGAGCTACATCAAACCATGCAAAAGCTTTACTTTAAAAGAAGCTCTGACAAGAGCCTGCGAAGAAGAAGTTCTGCTAGGTAAACGAATAAATATCACAAATACAAATATATCAATTTCGATTAAACAAATTCGATGTCAAATTTGTCCCAAATTAGGACATTCAGCGGTAAATTGTTTTCGCCTAAATAAACCAACATCGTCATTTACAAATAATCCATCAGCAAACCCGAATTATTATCAATCTAATCGTTCTAGTTCCTGGAATTAATCTACAAATGTTCCAATAAAATCTAATTTTGCTTTTTCATCAGCTAAATCAATAAATGTTGTGTTCTGTAACTACTGTAAGTGTCAAGGTCATCATATTTCGCAATGTAGAAAGAAAATCAGGAGTGATCACAATAGATTGCCAAGTGTAAATAATTAATCTCTAATTTTACAGGATCATCCATCGGAAAACTGCCCAAGGTCCGAACCGACTTCACAGAATTTGGTTCCACAAGTAGTTCGGGCCAAAGAATTGATGTAACGGAATCCATAAATGTTAATAGTAGTAAACCAAATAGAACAGACATAAATAATCTTCCTAGTTTATCAGAATTATTTATTTCCGAAATTCCAGTGATTCAAATATATTTAGCAAGTCAATTAGGTGGTAGAAAATTAATTATCATTATCCATTAAATATTTTCATACCGAAAGTTCCAACATTTTTATTAGATACTGGATCCGACATTACTTTAATAAAACATGGTTGCATTATTCATCCCAGTAATAAATGTAAAGTTAAAGGTATCATAGCAGAAACTTTACAAACTCTAGGTATATGCAATGCGAAAATTATTCTTCCTAATACAAATACTGTTCACCAAACATTTCATTTAGTCCCTGATGACTTTCCTATTTCATGTGATGGTATTATTGGGAACGATTTCTTAAAAAAATATCAATGCAAGATCGGCTTCAACTCCGATACGTTAGAAATTATGTCTGGTACAAAATCCATTCGACTAAATATTCAATCTTTGCCAAAAAATAATCGCATTCCACCTCGTTCCGAGAAAATTCTAAGATTGCCTAGTAGCAAACCAAATGGATCACAGCCGTTTTGTCAATCTAAACAAATTTTGTCTGGTATTTTGTAGCAAATGGTTTAGTCCTAACTCATGATAACTCAACTTATGTTAGTGTGGTAAACACCAGTGATTTTCCAATTGAGTTAAACGACGCTGATTTAGATCTTAGTGATATTGAACACTATGATTTACTTAAGATCAACTTGTGGGAAAACCCTATGGAATCTAGATTCACGAAACTCGAGAAAGAATTAAATTTCCAATCGTTAAACAATGAAGAAAAATGTTGGTGGTTTGGCGTCTATTGGAGGGGGGGATCAAAGTTGAGTAGATTAATCTACCAGCTCCGTAACCTTCCAGTAGGGTGCGCATCACGTGAGCTGTTCTGGTCTTGTCATTAGGCAGCTGCGTGATGGGTACAATTGTGTAAGGGGTAACCTGTACACAATTCGCAAGTGTACGTACTGCCTCCTCGTGGCTACCACTGGTAACTAAGGCCACTTGGCACATTTTAGACCATTTGGCACAGGCCAAAGTACGGCGCTAAAGGAGAAAACCTTGACAAAATCCCTAATCTAAGGTGGAACAGCATATGCCGAAAGATGAATGGCTGATAGGTTAATCAGCCCAAAATATGCGGACTCTGGATACCAGGCACCCTCCAGTTTTATTTTTAGCCTTCCTGTAGTAAAGCTGGGTGACCTACAGGTGATTTGCAATTCCCAGCGTTTACTCGTAAGAGTAAAATCAAACGGAATACGGAGCAAGAGTAGGAATATACGGGAGTGGCACAACCCTCTCGAGGTCCTTGAGCTCTAATGCTACCGTCTTTCTAGCGGAACTACATGCTGTAGTAAACATCTAGGAGGGAGAGCCATATTCCCAGATAGTATGTATCACGTACCGGGAGGCAGTATTGTCAGGTTCATTAAGAACCTGAATATTGACTGGACGGATAATTAAGCAGGGGCCAACACAATAGATCTTTTAGGTCGCAGTGCGAAGTGGCTGATCGCCCGCATGCCCCCCCCCATCCAATAATAATAATTATTAGAATGAAGGAAAATGTTCCATTTTAAAAATTTGCCGTGGCTACAATGACTGTTTCTTTCTTGAAGGAGATAGGTTCTCTATTACTTATGCTGTTACCCATAAAATACCCCTAATAGATGGAGCACAGCCCGTTTATACTAAACCATATCGCATACCTCATTCCTTTAAGTTTGAAATAAATTCACAAATTGCTAATATGTATACTAGAAAATGAAATCATAGTTCAAAGTACCACTCCGTGGAACTCCCCTATTCTCTTAGTTCCTAAGAAGAGTTATGAAGATTTTAAAATATCTACAAGCAGCGGAAAAACTAATTCAGGAAATAACCAACGGAAGTGGAGACTTGTAGTAGATTTCCGTAAATTAAATGAGCTGTTGATTGGAGATGCTTATCCACTGCCCAATATTGCTGATATTTTAGATCAGTTAGGTAAAGCCAATTATTTCAGTAACTTGGACTTCAGCAATGGATATCATTAGGTCGCCGTTGAGCCTACCAACCAACTAAAAACTGCATTCAGTTCAGAGATAGGCCATTTTGAATTTCGACGTATGCCATTTGGTCTGAAGGGGCGCCGGCTACCTTTCAACGTTTAATGAATACCGTACTCTCCGGTTTAAACAGAATCAAATGCTTTGTTTATTTGGATGACATAGTCATTTATGGTCATTTTCTAATAGAATACAATAAACGTCTTTTGAATGTATTATGGTGTCTCAAACGTTTTAACTTAAAGCTTAATCCGTCTAAGTGCAATTTTTTGAGGAAAGAGATTTACTATTTAGGACACATAATTACACGAAATGGAATAAAGCCCGATCCAAAAAAAGTAAGTGCCATCGAAAATTATCCTAAACCAAGTACCCAAAAACAAATCAAATCCTTTTTAGGGTTAATTGGGTATTACAGGCGATTTATAAAGAGTTTCGCAGAAATCGATCAGCCACTTACTTCACTCTTAAAAAATATTTCAAAATATATATGGGATCCATTTTGTGAGGAATCATTTATTCGGTTAAAAACATTCCTCGTCAATCCTCCGATATTAAGGAATTCGTAGTAACCACAGATGCGATTGATACTGCACTAGGTGCTGTACTATCGCAACAACAAGATGACTTTGATCATCTCATCGCATTTGCTAGTAGAGTTCTCAATTGCCATGAAAAACATTATTCTAATATTGAGAAGCAATTATTATCAGTTGTCTGGGCTGTAGAACAATTCCGGCCTTACGTGTTTGGAACTAAATTTATCGTTGTAAGTGATCATCATCCTTTAGTCTAACTGAAAAATTTAAAAAATACATCGCGATTAACTAGATGGCGCCTTAGATTACAAACAGCAACGCCGATTCACTAAGCCGTATTGAGCTTCCGAACGAGTTAAATGTAGTAACCCGTAGTCGAACTAAAAAACAAGATATCGAAGTTAAACTTGACTTAGACGGTTCAGTTTCCACAGAAAAAGACCCTAATGAAAATACAAACAATGAAACTAACAGCAAATAGTGTAAATCGGAAAATTATCAAGCTAAGTGATGAATTGCAGATAAATAAATTAATTAAGGAATATCACATTGCTCGGAAAGCGTTTCGAATGCATTCCTTTTAAATTTCATTTGTCATTTTGGTGCTCCTTGCCAAATACTCACAGACCAAGGCTCCAATTTTATGAGTCATGTTTTTAAAAATATCTGCCATAAATTAAACACCGACAAACTAAACTCAACCGCCTCTCATCCGCAGACCACCGGACCCCTTGAAAGGTCTCATAGAATACTAGGAGATTGCTTAAGAAATTTTACAGAAACAGATCCGTGAAATTGGGATATGTGGATGCCCTATTGTATGTTCGCATATAATTCTACGCCGCATTCCTCAACACAATATATGCCGTACGAATTAGAATATGGACAGAAGCCAAACATTCCAAACTATATCGCCAATGAACATAGCGTTAACTATAACTATAATGATTACGCAAACGAATTTAAGTATAGGTTGCAAACATCCTTTGAAATAGCTCGAAAACACTTGGATTTAAAAAAACATAGGTCGAAGGAATATTTTGACAGAGTACTAAGAAATGTACAATTTAACGTCGGCGATTATATACTTCTAACAAATGAAGCTCGTAAGGGTAAAGTATTACCCCCGTGGTTAGGCCCATACATTGTAAAACGGAAAATTTCCAACGAAAACACTGAAATTCAAGTTGGAAACAAACCAAAAGTAGTGCACAATAATAGAATAAAATTATTCACAGCATGATTTCATACATTCGCAATAAAATAAGTTAAGTCCAAATTTCGTATATCTTAATCAAAATTAAGTTTTAATTTAAAATTACAATTATGTTTTATTTGAATTTGATCATACCCTCTGTACTTAAATAAAATTTATTATTTATTTATTATTCTGTACTTAATTAAAAAATGTATACTATGTATATATTAAGAATTTTGAATAAAAAAAATAAAATAAAAACTAAATAAACAATAGTTATAAGTTATAAGTAAATTATTGTAAATTTGGTTGCAATGACTGATAGTTTTGTAAAAATGATTCCTTCAGAATAATTTTCACACTAAGTGGTGGAGTATTGTGGAATGTACTCATCCACTGTAACTTATCGATAATCACAAATAATAGTTATTTATGGTACTAGTGTAAGGCCTCCATACTGCCATAAAATACCTGACCACCATCAGGTTACTAATATTTGGTTTGGTACAAAATAATTATCGAGAGTGATCGATTGTTGCATATGGTAAGGAAAAAAATAAAAAGAAATTAACTTGTGGAGGGAGTGTTATTGTTTTTGGATGGTATATAAGCAGAAATTTGTTTGGACGAGGACGGAAAAAAAATAGAAAAATTTGAGTACACACAATTAAATTGGTGACAGTACACAAAAGAAAATAGAAATAAAAAAATTGAAAAGAAAGTGTTTTTGTAAAAGAATAATTTTATTGGATTGAAATGGATCATGAATATGTGATTCCAAATCAATATGAAAAATAAAAACAATAAATTTCTTTGGTATTGTTAGTTTATATTTAATTAACTAAATTAGTGAATAAAAAAAAAAAAGAATGGCGTGAATAAAAAGTGAAACAAACGCAAATATATAGTTGTTGTTGTAAATTACAATCAAAAATTTAAATTAAAAATTGACAATCAATAAGATCACAAAAAGTTTCGATATATTTTTCGGTTTAACATAAAAAAATACTAGTGTTCCAATGAAACCCTAGAGTAGTTAAAGCTAAAATTAAGTTTAAATGGACGTTCACAAAAATTGTATTAAAACTTAGTTAAGGAAATAGTGAATATGTAAAATGAACGCTTACAAAAAATATTTATATACTTATATGTAAAAACAAAATAAAAACATAAGAAATGTAATAATTAAGATAAAGTGTAAAACTAAAATAAATAACAGAGAAAAAAAAAATAATTTAAATTATATGTGTACAATAAACTATCATATTTTTTTTATGTAAACGTAAATTATCAAATAAATTAATCAACTACAAATAAAACAAAAATTAAAATTAACAATTTGAAATTAACCTAATTGAACTACGGTGTTAATAAAGTTCCATGTGAAAAAACTAAATCTACGGAAAAATAAAAATAAATAAAACATTTATGTCAGTTTAATCGGAATATAATCAGCGAATACGACATTTAAAATCCATTCAAATGAAGACAACAAGTTCGTGGTTTTTTTGCATCATCATCATCATCTACATCGCCATTGTTCAATTAACATGTAAATTTAGGTAAACTAAATTATTTATATTATACTTAATTATTATTTATTACCATTTATTTATTATTATTTATTAAATTATTTATTTATAAAAAAATTATTAAATATTAAGAGTTCAAATGGGGAATGTAATTCATTAAATTAATTAAAACAAACCCCAATTATGTTAAGAAATTTATTATTTAAAGAAATGGTGTACCGTGTTAAAAATGCCTTGTATAGTAATAATTAAATTTTTTAATGATTACTTATAACTGAATAAATTTCAATATTTATTTATTTATTAAAATCCTTTATTTAATTCAATTTAATAAAATGTTAAAAACTATTAGTCAATTAATTGTAAATATTTGCGTTTCGTTTTAAATTTAAAAATGTGCTAAGTGATAAAATTATATGGGAACCTAAATTGATGTGAGTATTCGGTGGTCGGATATAGATGGGTTGTACTTTTTCGTTTCCTGGATAAATAGCGGTCAGTTACAGGTCAATCTAACTGAATTTAACCCCCCCAGGCTGAGCAGCTGGCGAAGCGACCGTCCCAGGAAATTTCTACATGATTGACAATTCTGTTAACAACAGGTGGTCCTAAAATGGAGGCCTTGTTAGTTACACTAGTGAGCAAAACGAGATATTATCCATGAGGGATAAGTTTGTCCCACGAGTCGATAGTCGAGTGGGACCTTATCCCGAGTGGATAATATCTCTTTGCTCACGAGTGCCATACACCGTTTTATCCACTTTTGTTGAAATAAGTTTCGTAAATTTGTAAGGAATAGTTCCATTTTGTGTTTTCACACTGGAGCATTGAATTTTGAAATACATTTTATCATAGTGACCGTTCTTTAAATTGTCATGGTGTACTTTAATTTAATTAATTTTTGGAATATAGTTTTTCATTCAATTTGACTACGAATAATTGTCCAATGACTACTCAACATTTTGTTTTACCAAATATAACTCACGTTGCCAGCAGCGTGGGTTATACAATAACAATGAGTTATTTTACATTTTCTTTATTTGAAATCAGCCTACTTAGTTATCGGGCTATTATATATCATTAGTGGATAAATACTTTTAAATGTCTCTCTCCTTTGTTATGATAAGTCAAACATTCAATGTTACATAAAGATCAAAATAGTAAGTCATTGTCACTCTTCCATAACATAAAGATCTACATAATGATCGTCAATAACATAAAATGGTATTTTATAAATTAATTATTTAATTATTTAATAAAAATAAAAGTTAAATTAAACTAAAATAAATTAATTGAAATTGTTTGGAAATTTTGTTTCAATTAAAAGTGTGACGACTAAAACCTCTCAATTACGAGGTTTTTCCCCATAACATGGTGATTTATTTTTTTATTTTTTACTCCAAGTCATTGGACAAA
>CATQIW010000238.1:0-31323 GCA_958295665.1 Tipula vernalis | reverse complement strand
GGAAGAAAAAGAGCGGGCGGTACGGCCATGATAATAAAAAATAATATCAATTTTCAACCTAAAAATACAAATAATAATAAAACAGGAATTGAATACACTACAATAAAAATTAAACTTAAAAATATTAATAAAAATGTATTCATAATATCTATATACTGTGGTCACGCTAATCATACAATCACTGAATCACACTTCCAAATAGAATGGCAGAATATCTTCACAACGTATGATCTTGGAAATCCTAACAATTATTACATTATCGCTGGAGATTATAATGCAAGCATGTTAATTGGGGAAATTCAACTAATAATATTCGGCGAACAAAACTAAATGATTGGCTGGAACTCAATGACATAGAATACAGGACAAAAGTATACAGACCAGATAGTCCAACTTTTATACACACGGGAAATATACTCGACTTTGCTATCATAGATCTACGATTAAATATAGCAACAAATATATATGGACATATACCGGCGCATACATATGACAACAGCGATCATAAGACGATAGAAATTATTTGCAACAACTATAATAATCAAACAAATAATTTCCAAATAGATATAATACCAGAAAATACAGTAAAACAACGATTCAATTTTAATAATGCTAATTGGCCATTATGGGAAATAAAACTACAAAATCTACAAAATAATAATATACCGCAAATAATTCCTGATGATAAAAATCTAATAAATAACGAAATAGACAATAATATCAATATAATAACAAATATGATAAACGCAAACATAAAAAAGACTATACCGATAAAAATACAAAAAAATAATATGGAATGTTACATCAATAATACGATTAAAAAATTATACAAAACAAAATCAAATAGAATTACGCTACTAAAAAGGGGAAGAAGACAAAACAGGCTTACACAAGAACAAATTAACATCATAAAAACGGATATAAAAAGGATAAATGAACTAATTCTACACAATATAAGAATAAAGATAAACAAAAGATGGCATGAACATACAAAGAATATTTAACCGGGCCCCAAAATGTTTAACCAAATTAAAAGAATAACGGCAAAGGACACTACCACAGATTTCAACATTAAACATCTACAAATAGAAGAAACTGATACCAACCAAATGCAACAATTAAATATAGCCTGGCAACAAACTGATAAGGATGGAGACAAATATAATATCTACAATAAAGCAGATAATCTAAATATACTTGGTCATTATATACAACTAACAACTATACCAAATCCGTTACTAGGAAAACCATCACACGAACAAATCATAAAACAAAAAATAGATCCGCTAATAAAAAATTTTCAACATAATAAAGTCAATAATATAACTATAACAAATTTAAATATCATTAATAAAGCAATAGAACCAATAAATAATAATAACAATAATAATAATACATCTTTCTTCATAAATACACAACAATTAAAATCAATATTAAACTGCTTGAACACAAAAAAATCCTTCGGCTTAGATAATCTGCCACGTATCATATTCAAACATTTGCCAGCTGAAATAATAAAATAATTATGCCGTCTATTCAATCATTGCCTGAATAATAGAGTGTTCCCAGAAGTATGGAAAACTGCAAAGATTTACCCCATTCACAAAAAAGGCAAAGCGCAAACTAACCAAAAAAATTACCGACCGATAAGCCTTCTGTCAAATTTTGGAAAAATCTATGAAATCATTATACATGATAAGATCCAAAATCACATTAGTGCAAACACATTAATACCAGACAATCAGTTTGGTTTCAGATACAGACATTCGACAGTCCATGCGATAAACAAATTAACAGCGGATATCTGTAAAAATCTGAACCAGACTGATTGCATTGGTACGATCCTAGTGGGTATGGAGAAGGCTTTCGAGTCGGTGTGGCTGGATGGGTTAATATTCAAAATGTACAAAATGAAATTCGATAATAACATACTTCAATTATTATACGAATTACTATATAACCGACAATTTTGTACCACTGATGGATACGAATTATCAAAGCAAACGTTTAATATTTATAATGGATTGCAGCAAGGCTCAATAACAGCCCTAGTACTTTTTAATCTATACACTAAAGAATTAATAGAAAGTCAACAACTGAACACAGATAAAGTTCAGACAATTGCATATGCAGACGATATTGTTATCTACGGGACCGCAAAAAAAGTTACATCAATAACTGAAAATATTCAAAAAGCTGTTGATTTTGCCATGGATTATTTGCATACATGGAGGATAAAAATAAACCCGGCTAAATGCGAAACGATTTTATTTCGAAAGCCATACCAGCTATCGACGTCTGATACTCGTAACAATTGGAAAAAATTCCAAATCAACATAGCTGGTACGACCTGTATGCAAAGGCCATTGGTCAAATACCTAGGTATAAATCTAGATAAGTTCCTATATCTAGATCAACATGTTGATATACAGATTAAAAAAGCAAAAAGAATATTTTACAAAAATAAAAATATTTTCTGCAATCAATATACATATAAACGTTCCAGTCAAACAAATTGCATACAAGTCTTTGGTACGACCGATATTAAAATATGGTGCCCCTGTATGGTGAAATATCGGACCCTACACCATGGAAAGACTGAGAATTTTCGAAGAAAATGTCTCAGACACTACCATGGTGAATTCCGAACATCCGAATCACAATACAAAAAATATATAACTAATCGCAAACTCTACTATCAAAAATATGGATCACAACAAATTGATTTACATATATTAAAATTAATAAGGGACCATGTTAAGAGCTCTACCGATAATAGAGAAAACTCGTTAATATTTGCCCCATATTTTACCGAGGACAAAATAAATCAACAATGCTGCCAATGCCAATCTCCGCACTTGTATTCGACACAGCTATCAAATCTCGTTGCTCTGGAAGTACCGTTCCACACTTCGTCTGCATAGAACAAGAATGGAGGCCCATACAACCATAATTCCGATGACAACAGTGATTTAGGCGTCATACCCCTAGATACTAAGTCAGCGGGATTTAGTTTCGAATCGATGTGTAACCAGTTTTTTTATTTAGAGCGCAATTGTATGACCGATACTCGATTTGCCACATAGGTTTTCCACCTAGTGGATGACGGGTTAATCCAGCAGAGGGTAATCATTGAATCAGTCCAGTAGAAATAATCAGCAATTGTGAAATTAACAACAGCGACTACCTTTTCCATCAAATTTTACTAATAGAAGTGCGGGGCAAAGCTTAAGTCGTGGCAAGGTGAGTTGCTTTAATGGAGCCACATGGGATTTTGAGGAGAAGAGGGCAATATGATAATTGTTGCCTGCATCGCGAAAGCGTACATAAATTGTTCCCCCGTATGCCTTCTCGCTGGCGTCAGCGAAACCATATAATTGCCGAGGAATTTAACCACTGTTTAGATCGTCCAGATTTGATAGAAAGTTAACTCAATATGTACATTGAGCCATCGGAAGACTTTCATCCCAGTGTATTTTCAAAGCCCATAGATTTTGTAAGAAGATTCTACCTAGCACGACAACCGGCCGTACAAGACCATTTTGATCAAACACACTGGCTAGTTATGAAATTACAATTCTTTTTGTTATTCTGTTAAGAATAGTGTCTAACAGGAGCTCCTCATTGGAACACCATTTCCATGACTGTAAGATGGAAGAAATAGATGACTTTATTCTAACGGCATCTTTTATAGAATTAGACCCAGACAACAGATCGTCCACGTAAATATCGTCTTGGATAACTGAAATAGCGATAGGATCCTTGTTTTGGTTGTTAATTGCTAGTTGCAACAGACATCTAGTAGCCAGAAACGGGGCTGAGGTGGTTCCATACGTGACGGTATTTAGCTGATACGTGCACAAGTCGTCTAAAGAATTATCGCGCCAGTAGATATAATGATACTGCTGGTCGCCAGGATCAAGCAGTATCTTTCTATATAATTTTAAAATATCTGCACTAAATTCATATAGATGAGCCCTAAAACGAAGGAGTATGTTGTAGAATTGTTGAAGTAGAATCTGGTGTTATGACGCAATAATGCGGTAAATACAAATTTGGCTGTTCGATAGTGGCCACCAATTCCATGTGATTTAAGTTTTCATACTCGGACATAAACTTGTTGTAACTCAACCGAAGTTAGGGATTTTGATCTAACTAATGTTCAAGATTTAGGAATCGTCTCTGTGCCCGAACTGCTGAAACGCCTAGCACTGAGAGTGTCTCAGTAAACGGTAGTTTTACCACGAAGTGGCTGGTAGTATTTCTTGAAAATGTATTTCGAAAATGTAACTCGCACTCGTTATTATCAAGTGGAATTGTGTTGATTACATCACATTGGTCGTTTTCCTACATTTTTTTTAATAGCTGATCTAGTCGATCCGACTCAACGTTTGTGGGTACCATTTTAAAATATTTTGACGTTGTCGCAGCTCCCAGAACTATTTACCCTAACCTTGTATTTTGCAGAGACGGCAGATTTTCTGCCAGTTTAATTTGCCCTGTGGATTAAAATTCCGCGTAAATTTCAGCTCCTAACAAGAGATCAATGGCACGCGATTCGAAAAATTTAGGATCTGTTAGGTGGATGTTGTATGGAATTGGCAAAGAAGAAACATTAACTTGCTTTGTAGGTTGATAACCCGATATTTTTTTTAATATATGTGCTTCGATTATTGACGAAAAATTGTTTATACCAGAGTGAATATTAAGGGTAGCACACGTGAAGAGGAGGTAGGTGGACCGCCAATTCTGCTAATCTTCGTATGAGTCACAGTTGTTTTAAGCCCTAATCGTATTGTAAGTGAGTTGGTCATACAATTCAGTTGTGAACCTGAATCCAGAAGTACTCTAGCGGTCACTTTAAAACCGTGATTATCGGGCATATCCAGTAGCGCCGTAGCTAAAATTACAAATTTAGACTACAGTGTAGAAATGTTATTTGTACAATCATCTGAAATTTGCAAAACGTTCGATGTGTCATTTTGAAAAGTAGCAACATGCTGAGATTGGCTACTTTGAAGAGAGATTGTTTGATTTGATGCTTTTGATTCTTGCAGATGTAGATGAAAAAGTCTATGATGTTTTGATTGGCATAGTCGATAAAGTTCTTTAGTATTGCACTGCGTCACATTGTGCGAGGATCCTAATCAATTTGTGCATAGTTAAAGTCTTTCAACAGATTTTTAACGTTCTTCAGCTGGCATCTATAGAAATTTGAAGCACCTCAGAACTAAATGCCCGGACTTGTTGCACAACACGCAGTTGTACAACTTTGAAGTGGTGAATGCAGTAGCACCTCGCTGTTTTTGGCTTGATGCTGATGGATTTTGCCTATTTTGTGGCTTAGAAGAAGTTTCGGGATTGGATTCAAACTTGCTATATATTCTATCACAACGATTCTGCAGAAAATCACAAACATCTTTAAATGTGGGAAGCGCATTTCGGGGAGCTTGATCTCTCCATTTAAACTTTGTCTCAGCATCAAATTTTGTGACCATCAAATACACCAACAAATCATCCCAGAATTGAACTGGACGACCAAGTGTATTCAATGAACGGATGTGTGCATTAAAATCATCGATAAGACCTAACAATTTTACCTTTAGTTTTGCATTTTGCATTTAGATAAGACCTGAACTATAGACTACAAATTCAGACCCACAAAATCGAAAATCTACAATTGTGCTCCGATTTTGCTGGTTGATTCCTCTAACAATAGGCGTTGATGCCTGGAATTATCATGCCAATGGGCATTTAGATCGCTCAAATATTTCTACATAGTTCGTAGAAAATTCATTTTTATAGGAAAACACCTGAACTATAGACCACAAATTCAGACCCGCAAAATCGAAAATCTACAACAGTGCTCCGATTTCGATGGTTGATACCTCTAACAACAGGCGTTAACGCCTGGAATTATCATGCGAATAGGCATTTAAATTAGACCTGAACTATAGACCACAAATTGAGACCCACAAAATCGAAAATTTACAATTGTGCTCCGAATTTGCTGGTTGATACCTCTAACAATAGGCGTTGATGCCTTATATTATCATGCCAATGGGCATTTAGATCGCTCGAATATTTCTACATATTTTGTAGAAAATTCATTTTTATAGAAAATCACCTGAATTAAAGACCACAAGTTCAGACCTGCAAAATCGAAAATCTACAACTGTGCTCTGATTTCGATAGTTGATAACTCTAACAATAGGCGTTGATGCCTGGAATTATCATGCCAATGGGCATTTAGATCGCTTGAACATTTCTACATATTTCGTTAAAAATTCATTTTTATAGGAAATCACCTGAACTATAGACCACAAATATAGACCCGCAAAACCAAAAATCTACAATTGTGCTTCGATTTCGATGGTTGATACCTCTAACAATAGGCGTTGATGCCTGGAATTATCATGCCAATGGGCATTTGGATCGCTTGAACATTTCTACATATTTAGTAGAAAATTGATTTTTATAGGAAATCACCTGAACTATGATCTCATAGATCACAATTTCAGACCCGCAAAATCGAAAATTTTCATGTATGCATTGAGTTCGGCGGTTGATACCTCTAACAATAGTTGTTGTTGCCTCAAATTATCATGCCAATGGGCATTTAGATCGCTCGAATATTTTTACACATTTCGTAGAAAATTCCTTTTTATAGGAAATCACCTGAACTATAGACCACAAATTCAGACCCACAAAACCGAAAATCAACAATTGTGCTCCGATTTCGATGGTTGATACCTCTAAATAGATTTCATTTATCATCAATGATTTAAGTGAATCTAAATATTCATTTAAGTTTTTAAACCTAATTTGTAATTTTTTCTAATACTTTGTTAAAGCTAAACCTAACATGCGCTCTCCTATCTCCAGCAAAGTTAGGTGATAAATATTCTGTGACCACAATTTCTATTTTGCCAAAATTTCTCGCTATGCTTCGAAATGTTGACTTGGCGCAGGCGTCAAGCTCGTTGTACAAGTGGGATTTGCGAACGACGCTGATCCTCTCTGTCGAACCTGCCTCTGCAAGTCTTCCTCTCTATACTCTACGAGTGTTTTATTCCTACGGATTAGCCGGCTGCGATTCCTCATTTTTTTCCAGTTGATATTGTCGATGGCCAGAAACTTTTTTTCTCTTCACAGTCTATAACGTTTGCTTTCTTTTTCAAGTCTTGCTTTACTTTCTTGGTTAGTTTCAGCAAAATAATGACTTAATTAGGCGTGCACTGCACTACCTAAATATCTACTTTAAATTTGGTTTTATTGGCCTTGGAACTATGTAACAGGTGATTTGAAATACAAAATCTTTATTTAGTCATTTTCTTGAAAAAATACATGAAATCACCAATTTTTGATATGTGGGCGGAAATCATGTTTTAATTTTATGATCTTTTTTATTTTAATTAGCACTGAGTAAAATAAACAATTTATAAATCATGATTTTTTTTTAAATCTTTAAAAATGACATGCACGTGGTGTTATATTTATTGCTAAAACTAATTTTCCAAAATTATAAAATTGAACTCATTTTAAATTCGATTTACAAAAATTTGTAAATCTAGCTCAAAAGTCGAATGAATTGGCCACATATTTTTTTGGATAGTCAACCCTCTCTGACCAAAAAGTATAACAATTTTCAAAAAACTAGACGATAAGTGATTTAGTACAGACGTGTTCTGTCCGTTCGATGTTAAAAGGCCAAATGTCGGAAGGTCGAATGTCGAAAGGCAGAACGCCGAATGGCTGAATGGGTCGGAAGGCCGAATGTGTCGAAAGGCCGAATGTCTAATAGCCGATTAGATCGAAAGGCCGAAAGTGTTAAAAAGCCGAATGGCTAAAGGCCGATTTGGTCGAAAGGCCAACAGTCGAAAAGCCGAATGGGTCGAATGGCCGATCGTGTGGAAATGCCGAATTTTCAATAAATTGTCCTCAACTTAGATGACTGAAATCGATATTTAAAACCATTGAATTTATTTCTTAATGTAAAATGTTTTAAATAAATTGAAAATATTTGCTAATAAGGCCCGTTGTACATTTCAGCTAAGCTAAGGGGGAAACGCAATTTATATTAGCATAGTTTAGACCGCTTAGCTCACTTCGTTGCACATTTCAGCTAGTTACATCGCTCACACGTACATTGATTTTTCTGCATAATTCATTTATTATGATTTATGACACGATACCTAATATAACTAAGTAGCCTACGAGTTAATAATAAAATATACAAAAACATTAGTGTATATGTGAGCGATGTTAGTTGGCATAGCAAGGCGAAGACAACTCGAGCTAAGTTAGTTTGCATCGCTCTAAACAAAAAACATAGCTCGCATAGTTTAGCTCAAGTGTGCAACGTTCCATTAAATCTCTTTATTTACAACCGAAAGCTATGCACATAGCCTACATCGCGTAGCTTAACTAAGCTGAACTGTGCAGCAGGCCTTAATCCTGTATATTAATGTGATTAAATTTTGTCGAACAAAAAATTTATTTATTTTTTTTTTTTTTTTATTATAGTTAATAAATTTTTAATTATATGACAAAAAAGGGATCACTTCATTTGCCTGAAAAAAAAAAATCCAGAAATTTAAACATATAGCATTATTTCTTTTAATATTTATTAATCGTATTAATTAATAAACAAAATTATTCAGGATTCGAGATAATTCGCGATTTTGATTTGGAGATTTTAAAATTTCGACATTCGGCTTATCGAAATTCGGCTTTCTGATATTCGGCCTTTCGACCTTTTCACCCTTTCGACATTCGGCCTTTCGACACCATCGGCCTTTCGACACATTCCGCCTTTCGGATTTTGGCCTTTTGACATTCAGCCTTTCGTTCCCATTTCGATTTGTACCTATATCCCCATTTCGATTTGTACCTAGTGTCATATTTTAACCAATTTTTAAATGATAATTTTAAAATCATCTGTTTTGTTGGGTTTGTCCCTGACGGACTTAATGTTATTCTACATCCAGTTGTTTTGGCATACAGTTGTGAATAAAATTATTTTTAAAGTATAAACGGCTGTCCAGAACTTTGCGGATCAGCAAATCGTTGAAAAAAAGCGCACCGTTGAAGAACTGTATGCCAAACAAAAAATCTGCAAATACGGGTTTTCAAACGTAATATCTCCCATTGTGCTCTCGTGAGAATTGTTATTTGTAGAAGAGTCAGCCGAATAATGATTCTTGTGGTTTTTATTTCATTATATCACAAAAGTACCGTACTCTATTATGTAATGATATTTAAGCAGTAAAATACAATTTATTTCGATTTTGTGCAAATGTTTAAGTGTTATAGAGACTCAAGTTGTTTTTAGTTATTTATTTGTAATTGGGCAATTCGCCCAGTCACGAATAAACAACAAAACTGTAAGTCTAAAATTTTGTTTCATTAAAATTAGTTTTAGTGCTCAATCTTAAATCATCAGCTATTAAAAAATATTTCAACAACTTGTAATTAGGTTGCAGGTATTGCATTAAAACCT
This sequence comes from Tipula vernalis, assembly GCA_958295665.1. Classification (NCBI taxonomy): domain Eukaryota; kingdom Metazoa; phylum Arthropoda; class Insecta; order Diptera; family Tipulidae; genus Tipula; species Tipula vernalis. Next base: position 21,821 of record CATQIW010000238.1, on the reverse strand, counting down.
GAAATTATTTTTATTTAGTTTAAAAGCTCTTTATATTCTAAAATCCCACAAATATTATAATTTCAATCTAATTTAAAAAGCAAATTATACTAATGCAAAGCTCATTACTGAAAATATATTAAAACAAGCTCTACGGAGTAGTCAATCATGAAATTTTTCTAGAACATTTTTTTTTTTAAACTCAATTTACTTGTCTTCTTGATCAACTCAATAAATTTAATATATTATTATAATAATAATATAGAATTCTGAATTATAATAACAATAACAAAATGTAATGAATAATTTAATATTAAAATATGCATTAAAATTGAATATCATTTGGGAGGTTTTGTGAAATAATAGAATACACTATACAGCTAACTATATATAGTATATATATAAGTATACATTACACCGATGGAGTAATCATGTCATGGATGAAGAAAAGCAACATGAAACAAAATACAAATAAATAAGCAAATTAAAAACCTGCAGAACGAAATCCCAATTTAATCATAATAATCATCTTATTATTATAGAAGAAGAGTAAAATGCAAAAACAACAAGCAAAATCCATTATTTCCAGCTTCTCATGGTTTTGTTTCTATTGTATATTACATTTAGTCATGCTTCAGTAATATCTTGTTTTTTGTTTAATATAAAGGATAATATCTTTAATTTTAAAATAGGGAGCTTCTTGTAATTTAACTGTTTAACATTAATAGCCAAAATGGCAAAACTATTCTAACCCTAAATATTTATTTATAAAATATAGTTTTACTCCCATAAGATTTTGTAATAAGAATTTAAAATTGGGTACAATTCTTTAAGAAATCGAGAAGATAACTTAATAAAGATGTGCTGTCGTTATTCTATTTAACCATTTCTTAAGCTTGGGATAGCATTTGGATCGTATTAAAATGCAAATAAATCAAAACGAAGAAAACTTCATTGATAACGTTTCGTAATATATCAATTTAAAATTTAATTTTAATATTTAATTTTAAAATGGTTTGATTTAGATGAGTGTGAAGTTTATGCTAAAAAAAATGACAAAAAATTACACTGTTAAATTAGCTTTTTTTCCAATTAGAATTTAAATTATATGAAAACTTAAATTTTTTGTAATTTTCGATTTTTCATACCAACAAACAGATTCTTTTCATCGTTTTCAGATAGCGGACCATCTGTTTGTATCGTTAACCAAAAGCATCTATACTTGTGTTGAACATTACTGTATTTCAGATAATTTAAAAGATGAATGATTGTTGATGGTTTAAATAATTATTTAGCATCGAATAATTATTTAGCACACATTTCTTAGAATAGCTAAGCCATTATGCGGTCAATGTCACCAAGCCGATCCAATTATGATGAAATATGATACATTTCACAGTTTTTGGAATTTTTAATATGATTGGATTATTTTAAAAGTTTTATATCGCCGACCGCAGAGCTGTCTACAAGGTTTTTCACATATCCTCGAATAGACAATATTGTCAGATGATCAAGTCATATACATTACTGTGGCCAAAATATTCCAGTTGTTATGAACTATACTGTACTTCACAAAATTTAGAATTTCTAGTAAATTTGAAGGTTGCGAAAATTGTTGTATCTCCTATCACAGAGATGTCCACAAGGTCTTGCCCATACTTTCAAATAAATTAGCCATTTTTCAGTCTAGGGAGTAAACCTTATCCAATTGAAATGAACTATACTATACTTTACAGAATTTCAAAATTTTAATGATTTAGATGGTTTTAAAAATTGTTGTATCGCCGATCACAGAGATGTCCACAAATGCTTGCTCATATTTTCAGATAATTTGGCGGTTTTGCCAGTGTACGTGACCAACCTTGTCCAATTGTGATGACCTATACTATACTTCACAGAATTTAGAATTTCTAATAATTTTGATTGTTTTAAAAATTGTTGTATCGCCGATAGCAGAGATGTCCACAAGGTCTTGCCCATATTTTCAGATAAATAGGCCATGTGCTAGTCTACGAGGCCAACTTTATTCAATTGTGATGAACTATACTGTACTTCACAAAATTTAGAATTTTTAATAATTTTGTTGGTTTATAAATTATTGTATCTCCGATCACAGAGATGTCCACAAGGTCTTGCCAATATTTTTCGATAAATTGGCCATGTGCAAGTTTACGGGGTTAACCTTATCCAATTGTGTTGAACTATACTATACTTCACAAAATTTAGAATTTTAATAATTTTGATGGTTTAAAAAACGGTTGTATCTCCGATCATAGAGATGTCCACAAGGTCTTGCCCATATTTTCGGATAAATTGGCTATGTGCCAGTCTGAGGGGTCAACATTATTTAATTGTGATCAACTATACTATACTTCACAAAATTTAGAATTTCTAATAATTTTGATGGTTTTAAAAATTGTTGTATCTCCGATCACAGAGATGCCTACAAGCTCTTGCCCATATTTTCCGATAAATTGGCCAAGTGTCAATCTACATGGTTAACCTTATCAAATTGTAATGAACTATACTATACTTCAGAGAATTGAGAATTTTAAATAATTTTGTTGGTTTATAAATTGTTGTATCTCCGATCACAGAAATGTCCACAAGGTCTTGTCCATATTTTCGAATAAATTGGCCATGTGTCAGATTACATGGTGAACCTTATCCAATTGTGATGAACTATACTATACTTCACAGAATTTAGAATTTTTAATAATTTTGATGGTCGTAAAAATTGTTGTATCTTCGATCACAGAGATGTGCACAAGGTCTTGCCCATATTTTCGGATAAATTGGCCAAGTGTCAATCAACACGTTAAACCTTATGAAATTGTGATGAACTATACTATACTTCACAAAATTTAAAATTTTTAATAATTTTGTTTGTTTTAAATTTTGAGTATCTCCGATCACAGAAATGTCCACAAGGTCTTGCCCATATTTTCGGATAAATTGGCCATGTGTCAGTCTACGTGATCAAGCTTATCCACTTGTAATGAACTATACTATACTTCACAAAATTCAGATTTTCTAATCATTTTGATGGTTTTAAAAATTGTTGTATCTCCGATCACAGAGATGTCCACAAGGTCTTGACCGTATTATCGGATAAATTGGTCTTGTTTCAATCTACGTGGTCAACCTTATCAAATTGTGATGAACTATACTATACTTCAGAGAATATAGAATTTTTATTAATTTTGTTGGTTTTAAAAATTTTTGTATCTCCGATCAAAGAAATGTTCACAAGGTCTTGCCCATATTTTCGGATAAATTGGTCATGTGTCAGTCTAAGTAGTCAACCTTATCCAATTGTAATGAACTATACTATACTTCACAAAATTTAGAATTTTTAATAATTTTAATGGTTTTATAAATTGTTGTATCTCCGATTTCAGAGATGTCCACAAGATTTTACCTATATTTTCGGATAAATTGGCCATGTGTCAGTCTACTTAGTTAACCTTATCCAATTGTAATGAACTATACTATACTTCAGAGAATTTAAAATTTTTAATAATTTTGATGGTATAAAAATTGTTGTATCTCCGATCACAGAAGCGTCGACAAGGTCTTGCTTATTTATTCAGATAAATTGGCCATGTGTAAGTCTACGTGGTTAACTTAATCCAATTGTGATGAACTATACTACACTTCACAGAATTTAGAATTTTAAATAATTTTGATTGTTAAAGAAATTGTTGTATCTTCGATCACAGAGATGTCCACAAGGTCTTGCTCATGTTTTCTGATAAATTGGCCATGTGTCAGTCTACAGAATAAACATGTATTAACTATACTATACTTCACAGAATTTAGAATTTTTAATAATTTTGATGGTTTTGAAAATTGTTGTATCGCTGATCAGAGAGATGTCCACAAGGTCTTTCCCATATTTTTGGATAAATTGGCGAGGTGCCAGTATACAGTATAAACCTGAATTAACTACACTATACTTCACAAAATTTAGAATTTATAATAATTTTGATGGTATTAAAAATTGTTTTACATATATCCGATCATAGAGATGTCCACAAGGTCTTGCCCATATTTTTCGATAAATTGGCCATGTGTCAGTCTATGTGGTCAACCTTATCCAACTGTAATGAACTATACTATACTTCACAGAATTTAGAATTTTTAATAATTTTGATGGTTTTAAAAAAATAGTTGTATCTCCGATCACAGAGATGTCCACAAGGTCTTGCCTATATTTTCGGATAAATTGGCAATGTGAGAGTCTACGGGGTCAACCTTATCCAATTGTGTTGGACTATACTTAGTTTAACAGAGTTTAGTACTTTAAGTAAAATGACATAAAATCGGTCACATGGTGACAAGGAGAATCTCTATCGCTGATACTCCTTAGTTTTACGGTATCTGTTATAGCAGTGGGGTATGCACATCTATTAATTTTTGATTTAATTTATTGGTGGGTTCAAAATTTTGTTGCAGAACGCAATGTAGCTGATCGGTGAGGAGCCACAGTGTGCAGATACATGGGATCTCTTTTACTTAATGATAATATTGTAATGGGAGGTATTATGAAGCGTCTTACCGACGAAATTTTGTTCTAAAATAGTTTTTAGATTAAGTTCTTTAATATGGCCAATTATAATGGGAATTACCGATTATTTATTTACAGATTTTAGATCTGCCTCAAAGTAGATAAACCTCAACAGCTGCATAGTTTATGGAAACGTCAACAGATAATAGCTTTTATGACATTGCCTGTTGGTTTTTTTGAGAATTTTGCAGCTGTTGAGGTTTCTCATATTGATAAATTTAATAATACTTAATATACCAAAGTTAAGTTAAAATATATTTATTATACATCTATCGGGAAATTTAATCCTAATTAAAGAAAAATAGAAAAAATGGATAAAATTAAGTGCAGCATCGGTAAAACTTCTAAAGTTAGCGTAGGGTACCGGAATTAGAAAAATCATTTTAGAATCTCATTTTCAAAGTTCATGTCAAATTCAATCCAAATCAGTAGAAGTATAGCTGAGTTCTAATCAAACAGGCCATATTCCATAACTTTATCTAAAAATAATTTCAGGGTCCCATTTCCAATCCTAGTTCGCCTAATTCCAGAACTTCATCTAAAAATCATTTTAGAATCCCATTTCCAACGCACATGTCAAATTCAATCAAAATCGGTTAAGGAATAGCTAAGTTTGATCTTAATTGGCAATATTCCAAGCTTGTTAAAAATTCTAAATTCTGTGAAGTATAGTATAGTTCTTCACAACTGGATAAGGTTGACCATGAAGACTGGCACATGGCCAATTTAATCGAAAATATGGGCAAGACATTGTGGACATCACTGCGGTCGGCGATATACAACTTTTAAAATAATCCAAACATATTAAAAATTCCAAAAACTGTGAAATGTATCATATTTCATCATAATTGGATCGGCTTGGTGACATTGACCGCTATATGGCTTAGCTATTCCAAGAAATGTGCGGGGTCTTTTGGACATTTCTAGGATTAATGCTTAATAATTATTTAAACCATCAAAAATCAGTCAACTTTTAAATTATCTGAAATATAGTAATATTCAACACAATTGAATGCTTTTTGTTAATAAGATAAGCAGATGATCCAGCTATCTGAAAACGATCTGTTTCTTGGTACGAAAAATCCAAAATAACAAAAAATTTTAACTTTCATATAATTTAAATTCCAATTGGAAAAATAGCTAATTTAACAGTGTAATTTTTTGTTATTTTTTTAGCATAAAGTCACACTCATATTATTTCTTATGGTTAAAATATTATTAACAACCTAACTAAGCAATATCACAAAACAAGCCACAAAATTTAAGCTAAATCTCGGAATCACAAGAGGATGTTCCATGAATATTCATCAAAATACTTTGGCATCCATTCTTAATCAATTACAACAATACTCCTCTTAATGAAGCTAATTTGTTCCCAAAAACCACAGTTGTTTAACAATTTTTATAAATTTGAATCACAGATCATCGACACACATACAATTTTTGGGGAATAAATCAATTCCGTTAAACTGAGTATTGGTGTAATAGTATAATTAAACTCGCTGATTAGTAGAATAAAAAATTGAGATGTTAAAATTTTGCGAAATTCAATTAAATTTAAACACTGGGGGGCTATTAACATAATGAGCTTTTCAAAATTAAAGCAATATAAATAATATTAGGTATATTTCATCTCAAAAGTATTATGATTAATGATAATTTCATTCTTCTATGAAATACAGCGATTGCTTGAAATGATTAGCGAGGTATATAAAATTGGGGGGAAAACATTTTTTAAATTTATGTTTATGATGTGTTTCCATCTTTATTTCCGCATAAAAATTTACAAAAATTTGTTTAGGGTTCTTGATTAATGATCTAATGATGACTTGATGTCTGTCTGATGATTTAATGCTTTCATAGGTTCGTTTATGTTTGGATAAACCTAGAATCATACCATATTTGGAAAAACGTAAATTGTATACCTATTTTTAGAAAATATTAAAGGATTATTTTATAATTTTAAAACTAAACGAATAAATTTGAAACATTACCGCTAATTTATTTTACAAATTTTACATCCCAAATAATTATTTATTTTTGGATAACAATAGTTACAGATTTACATAAATTTTCAATTAATGTTCGCCCTCTTTCAATTAGGTTTTTAATTGAAAGCGAATAATTTGTTTTCACGGAGATAAAAACATCAAAATATTAATTTATAATTTTTATATCTAACAATTAATTTATATTTGGTATAATTTATTGAATCGGTTTTATGCTGTTTAAGTTTATCTCACCTTAGGCAATACATAATTTTTTTTTTCGAATTAGAGCATTGAATAAAAATTAGTTATAATACGTTTCTATGTTGTAGCTGAAAAAATTCTAGAAAATGTCTTTGTATGTATGTTTAGATGTCTGTATGTTCTCTGGCTCGAAACGCAATATGTCTCTAGAATTATGATCATCTTGCATTTAGATGTTATATCCCGGAAAACCTGGTATTGTAGAAAGTGAACACAGAGAAATCATATAAAGTGCAGTACCACAATGCCCCAACAAATATAACAATGCCTTTCAGTAATAGAGGCCTTCGTGTGAAAGAAAAAATAAATAATCTCAAAACTTTTTAAGCATACAAATTTAGAGAAACGAAGAGATTGGATAAAGGCCGAAAATCGTTGTTCCAACTGCTTCAGTCAAGCTCACACTATTTACAACTGCAAGTCAAAGGGGAGATGTCACTTCTGCAAAAGAACTCACAATACATTGTTGCACCTAGCCACTAATTCTAATTAATCCACCGGAAAGGAGTCAGGCAGTAATCAATCATTACAACACAACAACTATCAAATTGATTCTACTGCAACAGAGAATTCTCAGATGCCATAATCGTCGTGTATTCATTCCAGTCATGGGTTAAGTTTAGCAGTTTCACCAACCGCAACCGTAAAGGTAAGAGATAGAAGTAGTCAGCATCAGTTATGTCGAGTGTTACTTGACTCAGGTTCCCAAACTTCTTTAATCACGGAAGCGTTTGCCAAAGATTAGGATTAGAACATAAAAATGGACGAATTTGTATCCAGGGGCTTTCAAACCAAAGGTGGTTACCACTAGGGAAAAAGTGGACCTAGTCATATCACCACATATACCATCCGATTATATATCCGAAGTTTCCGCTTATGTGGTACCATTCGTAACTACCGTCAGGCCAATACAAGAAACTGATTGGTCGCATTGCAAATGTTTTTCAACCTTGATGTTAGCCGATGCAAGTCCGAAATCAGCTTCCAAAATCGATCTACTCATGGAAGCTGACAAATTTTTCGAACAATACAATTTATGCCCATAACATACATCTTTGATTGATATTGACGGGCAATAACCAACCTAGGCAAGAATCCAGTCACTGCAATGCCGTTATTATCGATAATAGCAGTTTAGATAATAGTTTTAAACAATTTTGGGAATCTGAGGAAGTATTCAGTATTACACCGTTATTACAGGAACACCAGATTTGTGAGGGCCTCTTTAACACCACTATAATTTAGTTATAAGCCATTGAAGGTATCGCTATAAAACGCTTGCACACAATGGAGAGGAAGTTTAAGAATGATACAGATCGTCATCAGCGGTATATAGAATTTATGGATGAGTACATAAGACTAGGACATATGAAAGGAGTTGACCCGCCAAAAATTACATCCGATTATTTATATCTTCCGCATCATGGAGTGTGTCAATATCCCGTTTAATGCAGATCGTCGCGTTGAATCGCTGGCTCGAGATACGATACCACAGGTCCTTTATCGTTTAATTGAATTGTTAATTTCTCCGTTTGCTCGTTGCAGATTCACCGTGTCCAAATTAATTCCAATGTCCAAAATGTTTCAGGGCGGTATCTTCGGATGTCCAATTTAATGCAGCGTCAATGTTTTTTCTTTGCGGTATCTTAGAATGTCCAATTTAATGCGGGAGGTAGGTATATAATTTAAACACGATTTGTTTCAACTTTTACTCAATTTAATTTTCACACTATAATATTCGCACAGGTTATCACCGTTTGATAGTTTTTTCTCGATTGTGGTAGATTTTTTCTTTTGACAAATTTTTCTTTTTACAATAATTATTTCTTAATTCAAAAGTGACATCTGACAAAAGAGATTATAAATACTATGCTGGTTCTAAATTATTAGTACATTATGATTTTACAGTGTTATAAATTTTTAGTACACTAGTTTCACAGTGTATATATTATTCTATTACATTATTGTTACAATTATTTTCTAGCTGTCAAATTAAATTCTTAATAATATTAAAATAGGTAAGTATACTCAATTATATAATATAAATGCATAATAATTAAACAAAATTCTAAAAATGGTATTCCTTTACAGATATTAACGCAACCGTAGTACTTGGAAGATTACGTATTGACGATGTTTGGGTTCCCAATCAGCTGTTTGCCGTCAGATAAGTTTGAATCATATTTTGAATTTAATTGAATTATGTTTCTTTGTGGTTTTGTTTTCCTTTTCAGAGTTCACTACGAACATCCAGAAGCAATAAAAGTATTAGGGCTACAGTGCCAACCAGCTACGGATAATCCTACCTACCAAGTCAAGCTAAAAGATACTATACCTTTTACAAAAGGTAGTAAGTTGTCGAAAGCTAGCCAGATTTTTGATCCGTTAGGCCCATGTCGCCCTTTATTATTAAAATAAAATGTTTCTTTTAGGCGTTGTGGTTACAAGATTTAGGGTGGAATGACACGTTGCCAAATTCCGTCCAAAAACAATGGCAAACAATTAGAAGTGAACTGAATAGCATATCAACGATTTCCGTAGCAAGGTGATTCACGTGCGGTGAGGACTGCCAACTACATGGTTTTTGTGACTTCAGCGAAAGTGCATTTGCGGCTGCAATTTACATTCGAACGAAGTACAACGGCAGCTTTATCACAAAATTGATAGCAGCAAGGACCAAAGTAGCGCCGATAAAAAATATATCGCTACCTCGCACCGAATTAAATGGTGCCTTGCTATTAGTCCGACTAATGAAACGAGTTCAACATTTGTTAGTTATTCCCGACCACCAGATGTTCGGATGGACAGATTGCACCGTTGCGGACTGGCTTGCCGAACCACCACGAAGATGGAAAACCAAACCCTCTCAAAACTAAATCCCTCAGATTGTGATACCAGGGGTTTAAGTTCAATAGAACTTAAAACCCATAATCTTTGGTGGAATGGACCAGAATTCCTCAAATCAGACGAAGAGCGTTGGCGAAATTTCCGAAAAGTCGAACCAGTCAATGAATTGGAATGACGAAGTAAACTACATGTGATGGTTGCTAATCCTACCAATACATCAAAGCCATTGATAGAAGTGCCGTTAAAAACTTACTCCAGTTACTATAAGGTAAGTATAAGAAAGTTTATTTCCAAATGCCGAAGGTCAACCAACACAATCGTCTCTGAATGGAAGGTTGCAGAAATTGAGATATTGCTGCAGTCACAGGCACAATTTTTTAAAGATGATATATTTGATTTACAAAAGGGTGGCATTGTCTCATTAAGAAGCGCAATCAAGTCATTACATCCATTCCTAGACAAGATAGGACTATTACGAGTAGGTGGTCGAATTGAAAAGACTATCGCAACATATGATACGCTCCATCCAATAAATTTGTCATCTAAATCGGAAACAGCGAAACTCATAATCTTAAAGTACCACAACACTAATTTACACTGCGGGGACTCTTTACTCATGAGCCTTATTCGAAGAAGGTTTTGGATTATTAGAGCAAGAGGTAAAATCAAGTCAATAATCCGAAAATGCGTTTCTTGTATTAAACAAAGACCTAAAACCGAAGGCCAAATAATAGGTATCTTACCTAAGGAGAGGGTACAGTTAATCCGACCTTTCCTGAAAATAGGGTTAGATTTTGCAGGTTTAATAAATACATACCTGCGAGGGGGACGCAGTAAACGAGTTTAAAAATCCTACGTATGCTGCATTGTTTGTTTTAGCACCAAACCCACACACTTAGAAATCGTAAGTGATTTAACGACTCAACCATTTCTCGGAGCACTGTATCGTTTTTTTTCCAGAAGACGGCAGCACCGATATATTTTCAGATAATAGGAGTAATTTTCGAGATGAACTAGAGTAAAAACTAATCGTTGTACTAAATTATACCAATTAAAATTAGTAATGCAAGATGAAACAGATTGACATTGTAAAACACCTATACTAAGAAATAATTTTGTACATTTTTGTTGCCGTCAATAATGACTTGCACTAGTAATTGAAGAATCACAGCATAAACAAGCCTAAATTTTTTTTTATTTGCAAGTTAATCCGAGTTTATTGCAATCAATCATCCGAGTTTCGTTTTCTTTAATAAACCTTCAATAAATCAGTAAAACAGTCCAGTCAAAGTTGTGCTCGATCGAAACACACGTAGATCCGCAAACAAACTTTGAAATCGCATCGATTATGCAACCACTCAAGTAATCTAAATGACATATTTCTAAATCAGATATTTTGGAATTGGGTTTAGTTAACCATCTTGTTTTACCATTTTCCTTTCAGCAATGATTAGTCTGATTGTTTATTGAAACAACTACGGATTTTTAGTTTTAGATTTGATATATAAAATCGTCGTTCGATGAAGTCCTCGGTCTTCTTACCTTCTGGGTAATTAGACTTATAACAACATCAACAGTGTGTAGAGTAATTGGCTGCCAACTAAGATTTAAAATACTTGCATTAAAAGAGCCCATCATGCAATTCTCGAACTAAGTTCCTTCCACTGCATTTTCCTCTTTAACGCTGCGCAATTAGTAATTATTTTGAACTCTAAACCCACTAAGTACACGAGCAGATATTTTAATGCAGCTACATCATTAATAGCAAGTACCTTCAGATAATAACTGTTGTAGTTTTCCCGAGTCTTTGAAGTTTTCTCCCTGAAGAAAAATATTGGGTGAATACTGCTGTCTTTATCAGACCTTTCCAGCAATATGGCCCGTCCTTTTGCTCCTTCACAAATTGAAATTGGACGTTTTTCCTTAAATTATTCGTCAATGGTCTAGCAATATACCATAGTTACGTAATTCTCTCTACAAATTTTCTAAAACCTAGAAATTGCTGAATTTTCTGTACTCTGTTTGGGTCGGGAAATGTACTAATTGTAGTTTTTGCCTTGATGATTTAATTTTCCATCTTCAATCTTTACATAGCTTCTATCATAGGGTTGCCCCCAGAGTGGTGTTCTCTCTTCCTAGTTGTGGCTGATCGTGCTGGATCAATTACTTACTAGACTGAGAAATTTAGACTTTTTGAACATTACTTATGCGGACGACCTAGTCTTGATGGTTAGGGGCAGATTCCCAAATACTGTAAGGGAAAGAATGCAACAACCCCAAGGGGTAGTAAATAATTGGTATAGGGAGGTGGGCCTTACGGTAAACCCTAACAAGGTCACCTGCAGTCTCTTTACTACCCGGAGGAAAACTGTCCTCCCGCCGATAGACCTGGGAGGGAGGGGGCAACTCTCCAACTGTCGTCGGATGTTAAATATCTGGTTTTTGCTTCATCAGAAATTGACATGGAATCCCCACCTAAAGTATATCACAAACAAGGTGAATAAGGCCTACTTCACCTGCCAACGAAGCAAATTTGTGCACGGAAAATACTCGACAAGATACAGAGGTAAATCTGTGTGCTTGCAACTGGAGCAATAATGACTTGTACAACAGCTGTCCTTCACAGAATATTGGGGCTCTCACCACTGCATCTACACATACTTAAGGTAGCCGGTTCAAGAGGTCTAAGTCTAAAAATTATAACCAAAATTAAAACCATAAAGCCAGGACACAACAGTATCCTACATAAATTAAATTTTAAGAAGGAATTGATCCAACTATCGGATTTGATGGTAAGGACAATCGACTCTTGGAGGAATTTTAACATTAGTTTCTGGATATGGCACTCTTAGGGAATATTATCTCCTCCCTCCGCCGCCATGCTTCTGGTGCAGGGATAGTCGGGCCCGACCTAGAACTATGCATACCACTGGGTAGCACCCTAACAGTTTTTCAGGCAGAAACCCTTGCTAATGAGGTATGTATGCTTCAATGTTTTCAATTCAGGCAGCTCTGCGACCCTTAGGAGCTTCACTGTTCAACTCGCAATTTATTAGAACTGGGTAAAGCAAACAAAGTCACCCTTTTGTGGTCTTCTGGCCACTCCACCAGTAAAGGAAATAAAGCAGCAGACCGATGTGCAAAAATGGGAGCAAGCTCAGATTTCCTGGGTATTGCTTTTTCTAAAACTCACTTGGCAGATGGTATAAGGGACTGGGAGCAGAATTATAGGAAATTACTCTGGAAGTCCTCGATTGGGATGAGACAGGCCAAGAAATTATTTAGTTATAATGTTATACGTCTGGGAGAGGCACCGAGGATGGGCTGCCAATCCCTAAGATCCCTTACCTGGTTTTTAACAGGGCACTTCAACGGCCATCTACATAAAATGGGAATGCAGATTCTGTGATTGCAGTAAGGAGACATCGGAACACCTACTCTTCACAAGCGATGCTATCATCCTAAAAAGATTCAAGTACCTCAATGCGTACATAATTCAGTGGCCTAACGCCAACCCACTGGATATGCATCAGGTAGCGACGTTTATTAAGCACATAGACCTACATTTCACGTGAGAATCTCTAGGAATACACATTAGGCCTTAATGGCCGCAGTGCTCTGAGCTGCAAACACCCACCATTTTGTAAAAAAAAAAATCATAGTTTTGGATGGTATCTTCAAATCATCTATAAGATACACATTATTTCCTTACGACATAATTCATAAAACACCCTGTTTAAGAACCGCGTAAATGCCGATAGACTGTTGCACAAATCGACGGGTGCTATCTGGAACATATTCTGTCCAAACGGTGTTATAAACGTTGTATATTTTATCAATTCATCGATTCATCGGCTATGGGCACGTTGAAAAATCCGTTCCAAAGATCCAATGTGGAAAAATACTTAGCATTACCCAAAATATTTATTTGATCATCGATAAGCGGGAATGGAAATCTATCTCATACCATGATGCTATTCAGCCTTCCGTAGACCACAAAAAGTCATTTTGAAAAATCTTTTTCGTTGCCTAAAACTATTGGACTCGCATTCTCAGATTGGCTGGGTCTAATAACCCCTACATGATCTCTGTTGCAGGTGGTGAAAATCGTACCGGTTTGCAAAAAATTGGTTTTTCACCAGTCAATTCCATATGCATTTTATATTTGGACTTTGCGTCCTCTTCTCTGTGTAATCCGCGTCTCTACCAAATAAAATGTCAACTGGTAAAATTCCATCGGGTACTATGTAAATTGTGGTCTCATACTCCTCATACTCTATTTTCAGTTTTTCCTTAAATCTACCTAACCTGGACCCCACCCCATGCAATATTGTGCACTTCTCACTAAGGTCGCAAATGCCCGTTCCAACGAATTTTTTATGCGACATAAAAAAGCTATCAGTAATAAGCAGTATCAATTAATACATCAAGGCCCAAGTGGCCAAAGCGGAAAACCTGCTTCGAGCCAGGATTGTGTTCGGCACCATTCCAAATAGTGTTGAATTGCCCACGAAGAAGCTTTTTGGTTTTATAAAAAGCCAAAATGAGGGCATGCAGGCGATTAACTGGAGAGTGATCACGAGAGAGGCGAAAGGCTATTCGGCCTTTTTCACATTCTTTATGGACCACTCTTCAGTTGAGAAGCTCAAGCGGGTTGATTTTAAGGTCAACTATAAGTTTGGGACTGTACAATTGCATCCCAAGGGTGGTCAGAGTGGAGCTAAACCGGCTTCTGCCGGCGGGACCCAAGTGGTGAAGCCTTTAGAAGCTACGGTAGCGGCACCTGTAGCTAAGACCGCCGGGGTGACCGCCCTCTCCAGGAAACAGGTGAGGAGAAGGCAGGAAAGGGAGAGGAAGGCGTCAGGGGTGCCGCGGGGGAAGGCCTCACAAGGGCTCCCCACGTGCACGCCACTGGTTAGGCCTGAAGGCTCTAAGGCAGCGGGGGCCAGCAGAACGGCGATGGAGGACACTGGTCAGCCATCGGCCGGACAAAAAAAAGCATGCGGGTGGTGGCGGTGCTGAAAAGGAGGCTAAACAGGGCCTTCAGAAGGGGCCCTCGGTAAATTGAAGGCACACATTGCCTGCCTGCAGATAAACCTGCATCATGCAAAGGCGTCTTCGGACGTCCTTTGTCGTAGGTTTATCTGCCAAAACATTGGCATGGCTCTAATCAGGAGCCATGGGTGATTGGTAACCAGATTAGAGGTATACCAAATCAAGTGGGTAAGTTAGTTTATCATAACGGAACTCAGAGTCCAAGAGCGGCTGTGTTGGCCAGTTCGCAAATTAATTTTATTCCCATTTCAGAGTTCATCTCCAGGGACGCAGTAATGGTGGAGGTACTAGGTGAAAGAGGCAAACAGGAGGCAATAATGGCCTCCGCCTACTTTCCTGGAGACTCAGAGTTAATACCTCAACTTGACGTTAGGCGGCTCATAGCCCACTGCACACGCAATAGGCTGGCCTACCTGATAGGATGCGATGCAAACGCGCACCACACAGTGTGGGGTAGCACTGACATCAATAACAGGGGTGAGTACCTTTTTGAATTTCTGATCTCAAATAATGTAGGCATTGTCAATAGGGGAAGGAAACCTATTTTTATAAATGCGATTAGGCAAGAGCTCCTAGATCTGACACTTGCTAGTCCGCATTTCAGCGACTTGGTCAAAAACTGGCATGTGTCTGAAGAGGCCTCATTATCGGATCACTTGCACATCAGATTCGATTTGGCGGCTAAGACGATGCAGCGGCAGGAAATCAGAATTCCAAAACTGACCGACTGGGACTCTTATGCCATCGGTTGTGGGGAACATAGAGTCTCCAGAGGGTTTGGAGATCTGTTCAAACCATCTGCATAATTCTATACATTTGGCTTACGAGAACAGCTGCCCAGTTAAGCGAAGAGAGTCCACAAAGATGGTCCCTTGGTGGAAAGGGACGCTGGATAAACTAAGGAAAAAATCGAGAAGATTATTCATTAAAGCTAAACGCACCGGTGAATGGGACGAATATAAGATGGCCTTGATGAAATATAATCTCGAACTAAGGAGATCCAAAAGGGCTACCTGGAGGAATTTCTGTGAGTTAATCAATGAATTGCCCTCTGCAGCTCGTTTTCAAAAAGTCCTTTCCAGGGATCGTTCAAATAGTTTAAGACTTCTCCAGAAGCAAGATGGGGGGTTCACTGAAAACGGGAAGGAAACCTTAGAGGTACTGTTAGAGACCAACTTTCCGGATTCAGTAGTGGTAGGAGCCCAAGAGGACTCGCATGATCATTCAAGGCCTATGCGCCTCACAGTAGGATCTGGAGTCTCTCTGGGAAAATGTTTACACCCAGCAAGGTGCGATGGGCTATTGGGTCTTTCAAACCTTTTAAATCCGCTGGAGGGGATGGTATCTTTCCAGCTTTAATTCTAAAAGGTATTGAGGAAATACTCTCCAGCTTGATCCAGATGTTTCGGGCAAGTTATGCTTTTAACTATATTTCGAAACTGTGGAGGAAAGTAAATGTGGCCTTTATACCAAAGGTTGGGGGTCGTCCAGACACCCAGGCCAGGGCATATCAGCCAAATAGCCTCACATCGTTTCTTTTGAAGACGATGGAAAAAATCCTGGACTATCAAATAAAAAATGAGGTCCTTGGAAAGAATCCGCTGCATTGGGACCAGTTTGCGTATCAAACTGGTAAATCCACGGTTATAGCCCTTAGCGGGCTAGTCACGAGGATTGAAAAAGCAGTGAAATATAAAGAAATTGCCCTTTGTGGATATTGAGGGGGCGTTTGATAATACCTCCTATGGATCTATAGAGAGAGCAACAATGGGAAAAAAGGTTCCGCTTTCTACAATTAGCTTTATATTTTTCTACAGTGAGATTACTGTTAGACTAGGTAGCAAATCAGTAACAATCAAGGCCGTAAAGGGTTGTCCCCAAAGAGGCGTACTATCTCCTCTTTTGTGGTCATTGGTTATTGACAAACTACTGGTCCTTCTGAGTAGCCATGGGTTAGATGTCCAGGGCTATGCGGATGATGTGGTTATCATAATCAGAGGCAAGTTTGATGAGGTCATTTCTGATCGCATGCAAAATGCACACAATATAATATGGCAGTGGTGTTTCCAGGAAGGACTCAGTGTCAATCCAAGCAAAACTGTCATTGTTTCTTTTACGAGGAGGAAAAAACTTGCGCTTACAGCTCCCTCGTTAAACGGTACTACTGTGCCTTTTTCCAGCGAGGTTAAATATCTAGGGGTTATCCTAGATCAAAGACTGAACTGGAACCAACATTTGTTGAAAGTTCAAAATAGAGCCATTAAGGCTCTCTGGGCCTGTGAAAGACTCTATGGGCGTACTTGGGTACTACAACCAAAAATGATCTACTAGTCATTTCTTACAATCATTAGGCCTATGGTCACCTAAGCATCGGTTGTATGGTGGCCTAGAACTAAGCAGAAGACAACGCAAACCTTATTGAATAAGGTTCAGCGTGTAGCCTGCATCGCTGTTACGGGCTCAATGAAGTCATGTCCAACCGCGGGAATGGAGACACTTCTAGGACTCACACCGTTACACCTGCATATTAAAAAGGATGCTGCAAGTATGGCCCTGAAAATGCAGGCGGAAAGGAATATCAAACCAGGCAATATGGTGGGTCATCTGGAAATCCTTAAGGAATTTCAGACAGACCCTACCACAGGAATGCCTTCCGACTGTATGCCAGCTGAACTGGACTTCCACAAACCATTCTGTGTTAGGTTACCTGACCGGGATGTGTGGAGTGCAGGTGGACCATCATTTGAGCTAGGGTCCATGGTATGGTTTACAGATGGATCAACACGGGAGTGGCACTACCCTTTCGAAGTCCAGAGAGCCAATCGGCCTTAAAAGCTCTTAGGTATTGTACCGTTAAGTCAAGGCTGGTATGGGATTGTCTGAAGGTTATTAAACATCTGGCAGGCTCAAATAAGGTAACACTTATGTGGGTCATACTGGAATCGAAGGAAACGAGGCAGCTGATGGCCTCGCCCGTGAAGGTTCTTCCTCTCCATTTATTGGAACAGAACCCTTCTGCGGTGTCACAAAGGGACATTTTAGAGCAGCGGTAAAACGCTGGGAGGATGTTCAAAAGTCCTCCTACTGGCGCAGAATTCCAGGTTTACGGCAGGCGAAGAAATTTATATCACCTTCGTCTGTTAAGGTTAAGGAGTGTCTTGAACTTAGGAAACCTGAGTTGAGGCTGTTTAGTGGCTTCCTCACAGGTCATGTCCCCTTAATGTATCACCTTAAGAAGATGGGCCTAAGTACGACAGATGGATGCCGCTTCTACGGTCTGGAAGCGGAATCAGCGGAACATGTTCTGTGCCATTGCTCACCCTCTTTCCAGCAAAGACTGCAACATCTAGGACGGAGAACAATGAGCCCGGATATTATGTATCTTGTACCAGCCAGTAGTATTGTCAGATTCATTAAGAGCCTGAATATTGACTGGACGGATAATTAAGTAGGGTCCAGCACAATAGATCTTTTAGGTCGCGGTGCAAGGTGCCTTATCGCTCACATGGCCCTCCAGTAAATAATAATAATTCTTACTACATTTTTTTAGATATTATATTTTATAGATTTCTCATTTTGGAATTAAAATAAAATTAAATTTTCCGTACAGTATGGATTTGAAAAAGTTCCAATAACTTCAATAAGTCGAAATATCCAAAGAAGTATTTGCCGCTTATCTAAATCGAACATAAAACAAGCTAACACAGAAAGTAAAACTTAAAAGCTCACATTCTTTGTATTTATAAAAATAATAAAAAGCTTACAAAGAATATGTGCTAAAATTAAAACTTTTCCTGTGTTATATACTGTGTATTTACGTATAGTTTCCTATTTCTTACAAAAAAAAAAAAAAAAAAAAAATTGTCTGTAAAAGTGAGAAAATTGAAAATTTTCGGAATGTAAAAAATAAAGTTAGCTATATCCGCATTAAGGATTAATTTTTCCCCCCTCATATAAATATATACAGAAACTATATTTTTGGTCATTTTCTTTCACCCAAAAACACACTAAAAATTCGTCTTACTCCTAATTTTACTGGGTGCCCAGAAAACTGCTTTCTTCTGCAAATAAAGAAAAATTGAAATAAATTGAAAATTTCGTATTTCTGTTTGTTTGAAATACATAAGCTTTTACGATTTGTTGTTATTTTGTGTATATGTTTACCGTATAAATGTTTACTGTAAATGCACATATAGTCAAGTATAGCTATAACTTTAGCTTTTCGGAAAATTAAAAAGTTTTTTTTTTGCTTTTTTTATAGTTGGCACGAAAAAAAAAACTGATGATGAAATACTATTTGAAACGGGTGAGGAGCGAAGTTAAAAAATGTATACGAGCAATTTTGCTACTTGTCTCGGTGTTTACAATTTTCAAACATTGATTGAACATTTTTTTTTTTTAGTGTTCTGCTTATGTAAGATAGTTTATTGGATATTATAAAATTGGCAAATGTGGACTTGTGCAACGTTTGTTTGTATATAGATTTGATGAATGGTTTTTGTTCAACATTTTAATTAGAAAAATTGACTGTATAGTTTGAATTCACTTGGTGGGTTGGTATTCACGTTTACACAATACATGTATATGTTTGCATGGAGTGACCTTTCTAAGCCAAAATAAAAATATCAAACAATAATTTTAGTACGCGAAATTACTTTAATTAATTAAAATTAGTAGCTTTGAAACACTGTTTCTTTGTACATAATAGTGACAGACAAGCACTAGGTAGATTCGTTTTTCTAGTTTTACGGTGGTTGCAAAATTTAAAAAAATATTAATTTAAACAATTTAGACAACCCGAATATAATATTCTCTAAAATCATGAATTCATTGCCCTAATTCTTTGTACTGGAACTAATAAAATACAATTTCAGGAAGCTAAGTAATTAATGACGAATAAGAAATTATTAAAATGGACGTGTTATCAACAAATGATATTTGTTTTATGAATAGGACCAGTGCTAACTGAAAATGTTGGCTATACTAAGAAATTTTTATTTTATAAGGTTTATGATAGCCACTTAATTTTACAGAACTACTTTTTAATGTGCCCACTATACAACGAAAATATAATGGGTAAATGTTATTTGAGTATTATTATTATTACTAGGGGTCACCTGTGCAATTGCACAATTTTATTATTAATTTGTTTCTTTATTTCTAAATTTCTGTTGCTCGCGGACTCCCAACTCTTTTTTATTCAAATTTGGATTTTTAGAGGCAGCCAGCAGCAGCAGCAAAAACAAAAATATTTTTTAAATAAAACTGTTTAATAATTTCAAAAATTAAATTAAGTGTTTTATTTATTATTATTATTATTATTTATGTTTGAATTCCGCTACGGGAAGCAAATTTTCACTCCAAATTTGTCTCTTGCGCGTCTTCGAAGACGTTTAGTTGTAGATCCGTTTTTCGTATCGAAAATCTGGAAAAGGTGAATTATTTAGGAACAAAATTTAAACTTTATTAAATAGAATATGTACTTACATAATTAAGAGAAAACGTCGGTTACTGTGACATCATCAACAGTACCTCCTTGTTTTGGTCCTTCGATAATTTGAATTTTTAAAGCAGTAGATTGTGTTGCCTTGATAGTGCTGTGTAAAGCTGGCCATGGGTAAAAATAGGTTCAGGAAGATAAATGCCGATTTTTTGAAATGTTTGACCTTGTGCCTTGTTTATTGTCATTGCGTATGCAAGACGTATTGGAAATTGATGTCTTATTAAATTGAAAGGTCATGCTGGATCGTTCGATGTTTCTAAAGATATTCTTGGAATGAAATGTGTAGTACCCTTTACTGTTCCAGTTAAAATTTCAACTTTTATTACGTTCCTCTGTAAATCTGTGACTGCTAATCTTGTTCCATTACACAAATCGTTTTTAATAGATAGGTTTCGCATAAGCATTACGATGGAGCCCTTTTTTAAATTTTAAAATATGTGGAGGAAGACCAGAAAGATTTAACGAATTCAAAACTTCTGTTGGGAAATTCACTTGTAAATTACTGTCATCGGTATCATCTTCGTTTTTAACGGAATCTACTGAGCAAAACGACACTTCTTCGGCATTAAAATACTGTGTCATTTATATGACGAGCATCATCATTTTTAGGACAAATAATCGCTCTCCAAGATATAGATGCCACATCTCCTGGAGTAAAGTTATTGCCAAATATATCGGTAAAGATATCGTCTGATAGAAATTCATTTGGTATATATTTAGTGAATATGTGTTTTTTTAATTGATTGGTCGGAGCAACATTTACCATCGCCAATTAAAAGAAGCCATGTGCAAAAAGTTTTATCAGTGATTGCTCTCATATTTTGATCGAGCTTAAATATTTGTAAAAGTTTCCATAGTGGTGACTTTTTTATTGTAGCATTTACTCACACGGTTTCCTCCTCGAATAACAGGAAGAACTTGCCGAAAGTCACCGCCTAATATAATAAATTTTCCACTGAAAGGTAAATTATTTTTTATTAAGTCACGAAATACTAAGTCAATAATTTCAAGGGCAACTGCAGGTGCCATAGGTGCCTCGTCCCATATAAGGCAATCAATTGATGTTAGTAACTTCCTTTTGTTTTTTGATAACTGAGGAAATTTAACGCAGTCAAGGTTTAAAGGCAGTGCAAAAGCAGAATGTGAAGTCATACCATGTGGCAGAAGATTTGCTGCAATTCCAGTCCAAGCAATACATAATGTTGTTTTTTTAATTGCGCTGAGTTTTTTATTCATGCTCGGTACAAAAATGTCTTTCCGCTACCTCCAGGGCCATCTAAGTAGAAATATTTCTGTGAATTTATACCTTGAATAGAAGACCAAATGTTTGAAGCAGCCATACGCTGTGCTTCGTTAAGATTACCCCAAAGATATGGTTCATTGTTAGGAACATAAAGTGGTAGTGTAATAAGGTTGGCATATATTTCTGAATTTGGTACTGGTAATACAGTAAAGAGATCAAACCTAATATCTTCACATAAATCTCGCAGCGAAATAATGCAGTTCAATAACGCAGAATCTTCCCCTAAACCAGAATAAACGAAATCTTCAATCATATAATCTTTATAGTCGTTGAATATTTGTAATGGGTTTGAAGGATTGCAGTGACAAATAA
>CATQIW010000237.1:0-20096 GCA_958295665.1 Tipula vernalis | reverse complement strand
TTTCGACACGGACAGAAAGATGTCCTTTTTTGTTTTCTCTATTTATAAGCAACACAAAAAACAATGCCACTACATAAAAATCCATGATACAAAAATGTGTGGTAGTTCTGGTAGTATGTGTTAAGGGTATAAAGATTTTTATTTTTCTATGAAACTTATTTTCAATTTAAATGAACATTTTTATTTACAAATATAAATAATTTGATATCAAATATATCGAAATGTAAATTGTGAACAATTTTGATTGAAATTAATAATCATTTATTAAGTAATTTTGCATTTTTATAAAAATATTTTTTTCTCAAAACATCATCGTGCTTCCTGTTCTTCTAAACATTTCATTTTCATAATAAAAAAAAACTAATCTAGTAATCTACGAAATAAAATTAATTTAAAAAAAACACGAAGCCTGACGATGTTGGAAAAAATAATTAATTTTCTAAAATGTAAAATTGTTTATTAAAATTTTATTAAATTCAATTAAAATTGTGTACAAGCTGCAATTCGATATATTTAATTATAAATTATTTATATTTATAAATAAAAATTTTCATTTAAATTGAAAATAAAGGCAACACCAAAAAATGAATATTAAAATCACATATGATTTTGTTTACGTTTCATAGGAAAATAATAGTACATTGTGTCATTAGGATTAAAAGTGATACTTTGTTTGACGAGCAATTATATTTGCATGCGAGGCGAAGCGCAGCGTAGCCGAGCAAAAGCAAATATTTGCGAGTCAAACAAAGTCACTTTTAATCCGAATAACACATACTATTTTTTCTTCAACGAAGAAATGCTTATTATAAACTAATTATACAAGTAAGTACAAATTATGTAATTAAAATTTCAAAATTGAAAGTAATTTTGTTGAAATATTTTGTGAAACTTATCATCATCTGCTAAACAGTTCGAATACTCTGCTGCCCAAATAACCCACAAAACAACAACAACAACAAAAATTAAATTCAATTTAGTTTCAAATAGCTGCAGGTGAATAAACGCTAAAGAAACCAAAAAAAATAAAAAAATTAAAAGTCTTGTACACCCGCTTGACAAAAATCGCGTGTGCAACAACAAAAAGAGAAAAATTTATTTACGTTTATTTACTGTAACTTGAGTACACACAAATTCATAATTTAAACGCCAATGAAAATATGATTCATATGGGCACGCGCCACTAGAATAAATAGAATTTTACGTTAATTTGTTGTACAATCCAATTTGATACAACTCAACTAACGTAATTAGAATTATAACTGCACCCGGGAATTGCCATTCTAATTTTGGGTTGTTTTTTGAAGAAAATATCTTCAAAAGGTGAGATGCAGTGTTTTTAGTTTATTATTTTTTTTTTCCGGGAATCAGGTGTATTTTGTAACGGGGATGACAAGCGCCCGTTACAGGGTATAACGAAAAATAGTGAACAACATACGGCCGATAAAAGCGATAACAGTTTCGGATAAGATTTATTAGCCTCGGATTCGCCTCGGCTGTTAAAAAATTATCCTCAACTGTTATACCCTTAATATGTGTTTGTTAATCTTTTGGTATCAACGCCCAGTTTGTTAGGAAATTGATAAATTTCGCGAGGCGTTCCATTTATTTTACCTCTTTTTTAAACATGCCGATGTTATAAATTCTTTTAATTTTCCTTGAAAAAAAACGACCCTGACGATTTATTTTTATGAATTAGATTTTATGATGCTCACTAACAAATGCGAGTCCATATGAATATTACAAATTGCAATAATTTATCAGGTGGCTTGTCCTTCTCAGTTTGCTGTCTTACACCTCACTCAGAGCCTCTTGTTCGGAAAGTGAGCGCAGAAAATGTTTTCCTTGGTCGTGGGCAAGAAGCTATCAGTGACTTTTTAGTAAAACACGCCATTATAGTCGAAAATTTAAATTACTTTATAATAAAGGGATTTTTTCGGTTTAATGAAATAATAGGCCCGATTCTGCCTTCCAAAATTTTATGTTGTTATTTTAATTTTTTCAATACAAATTCATGTAGGAAGCGGGGAAATAAAATTAATTTTATCGTTCCAGAATCGGGCCCAATACAAGCCCGTTACCATATACATACAAACTGAATCTCAACATAGAAAAGTCGCAGTTGGAAAAAAAACTGGTAATTACAGACCAGGTAAAACTTCGGACACCATTAATTAAATTATTTATGTGTAGACGTTTGATTTTACAATTGTCAACAAAAGGGATAAAATTAAAAATTTTATTTAAAACTGTAACCACCCACAAAATTTCTATTTCGTTCTGGAATTTAACCAAAACAATAATATGTACAGTTTATTAGATTGTTTCCGCTTTTCTATTAAATTCGGTCGAAAAATATGTATGCACTTAAATTAGAATTGAGGATCTATATGTTTTATGACTTAAACACCGGTTGATAAGTTCTATCTTCGTTTGTTATAAAATAGGGATTGACGGCTTAAGAATGGTGATTGCTGAAAGCGGTCCTGAAAACAAAAATTATCATTGTTCTAAAATTATACTTTTATTGTTTTACAGCCTTTCCTTCAATTTTTCAATAATCGGTCGGTTTTATCAAATGCATTTTCTAATCATTCATGCTTGATGAAATCATTTAACTCAGATCTTCTATCAGATGTTTATGTTGTTAGTTGTTGTGTTTTCAAATATTTTAATAGTTGTTACAGTGTGTATTTTATGTCCGTGTTTTGTTAAATCAGTGCTAATTTTGTGAAATAGGTTAAAAGTGTCTTAAATTGTGGTTAATGTAATTTTAGATTATTAAATACAAACTATAATAGTTGTGATAATTATATTTTGAATACAAACTGTAAAGTTGTGAATTAAACCAATGAATACAAACAATAAAGTTGTGAATTTGTGAAATTAAAAAAAAAATTCAGATGTTATTTTGATATTTATTCCTCATTTAATAATTAGAGTTGTGTTAAGTGGTTCAAAGTTGAATTTACATACGTTTTTAAAAATTAATTAATTAAGATAATTAATAGAGATAATTATCATGTCTAAATTACCAAATCTGGTAGATTATACGACGGGTGAGCAGAGTAGCAATTGTAAGTGAATAAATAAAAAATTTATTATACAAAAAATTTATTTTTTTACACCGAAAAAACGATTTATTTTCACTCGTGTAGCACATCGAAAAATCATTGAACAAAAGCGTGTTGTTTGTATTGTTCCGAACTGTCAAGAAAAATCTACTACGTCGGAATATAAATTTTTTAAGCTGCCACAAGATCCCGAAAAGAAAATTACCTGGTTAAAATCAATAGGGTTACACGCAAGAGATTTAACCAAGAAACATAATTTTGTTTGCGAGAAACATTTTGTTCCACAGCATATTGGTTATTCCCGACTAACCAGAAATGCAGTACCGTGTTTGAATATTCCATCATTAGATGAAGAAATTCCGGCAAACACAATCAATATTGGTCGAATTGAGCTACCCTCTCAAAATAATAAAGCATTTGAATCTGTTGGTGTGCAGACGGATCCTGTGGATGAGGAGACGGAATTTTTAAAACTTATTAATCAGGTGAACTGTTCACATTGCGATACAAACAATTATTTATTGAAATATGAATGTGACGGTTGCAGCAAAAAATCTATACAACTTAATGTATATAAAAAAAACTTGTAATTTTGCAAAAAAAATTTAATTTGTTAAAAGCTGCCAATTTAAAGTGTAAAAAAAATTTTCAAATATTAAAAGTAAAATATATTAAACAAAAAAATACATCCATTGATCAAATAGTTGACAGTTTAAATGTTAATATTAATACGAAAAATATAAGTAAGCTGCTGCTGAAACAAAACTTTTATTATAATAAGGCTGATAAGACATTCGCACAGTGTTTATATTATAAATCGGCAGCTACTTACAAGTATTTACGAAATACGTTGCAATTGAAGTTACCATCAGTCAGCTCAATTTACAAATGGTCTCCGATTCAATTTATTAAACCCGGGATTAATGAAATTTTGATGGCGCAACATAGAGCATTTTTTGCTAATTTACCGGAAATATCAAAGATTTGTGTCTTATGCTTCGATGAAATAACCATCAAGCAGGATTTAACCCATAACACCTTGACCGATAGAATTGAAGGTTTCTATGATGATGGAGAGGAGAGGAAAAACGAACTAGCTACTTCAGCTCTATTTTTTATGGTCCGGTCAATAATAGGAGACTGGAAATATGTCATTACTTATGTACTCATCAATAAGTCATTTACAGCTCTGAAATTAAGCGCTTTAATTAAAACAAATTTACAAATGTGCAAAGAAAAAATAGGCTTAAACGTTTCAATGCTCACTTGCGATCAAGGTGCAATAAATATGCAAGCATATAAACTCCTCGGCATTACTCCTGAAAATCCATGTTTCATATTCGATGATAAACTAATTTTTGCACAATTTGATCCACCTCACCTTATTAAATCTGCAAGAAACGCATTTGTTAATAACAAAATTTCACATAGCCAACATGGAGTAGCGGATATAGATGTGATCAGGAAAATTGTTGACCGAGACTCCAATAGTAAGTGCAAAATATTACCAAAGATTGGCCGGAAACACATTTATCCAAATTGTTTCGAAAAAATGAACGTGTCGTTGGCTGCTCAATTATTGAGTAACACCGTAAGCTGTGCAATAAGAACAGTAGAACAAACGTGTCCAGAAATTTTAGGTTCATCACTAGAAAATGCAGCATCAACATCGGCATTCCTCGAACGATTTAATAATATATTCGACTGTTTAAATAGCAGAAATTTTAAATCAAGATCGCCTTATGAAAAGCCGCTAAAACCAGGCAATGACATTTACAATTATTTGGTAGACAGTATAAAATTTTTGAAAAATTTGAAAATTCTTTCAAAAAATGAAAACTATTTCAAATTTATTAAAGGTCTCCAACTAACAATAAATTCACAGATAATGTTAATTAACCAATTATCAGAAAATAACAGTGTAGAATACATTTTGACGGGTAAAACAAACCAAGACAGCCTGGAAATTTTTTTTTCGCGATTACGCGGTAAAGGTGGTTTTAATTATACCCCTACCAGCAACGAAATTGGAATTCATTTTGCCAATATTATTTGCACCAAACTTTTATTCAATAGCGAGTATTCGAACTGTTTAGCAGATGATGATAACATGATTGAACTGCAATGGGACAATTTCCAAGAGATGTACAAAGAAAGTTTAATTCATGATTGTGCATCTGAAGACGACTCGATTCTTGATGAATTTTTAATTCTTCAAGACAGCAATATGGAAAACAACGTTCTTAAACAAAATGCAGTAGCTTATTACGCAGGCTACTGTGCATTCAAAAAAATTAATTGTGAGGACGTCGGATTAAGCTGTTAAAAGAAAACGAAGAAATTCCTGCAGTAGCTGATACTTTCATATTTGAAAAAAAATTTAAAAAATCAACACATTTTGGAGCATTGAAAGCACCGACAGCAAAGTATGCCGAAGTAGCATACACGTGCCTTTTAATTTTTGAGCAAATTTTCAAAAATGATTGCCATTTGCCAAATATTTGTTTCAAAATAACTGAAACATGCATAGCTGTAATTGAAAGAGATTTTCCCGGGTTTATGTCTTTAAAGAATGATGGGTCATGTTACGACCATATCAAAATATTAATTAATTTTTTTATTTTGGTATTAATAAGAAAAAATTCCAAATGGTCAATATCAAAACGACAACCAGCAAATGCAAAGACTAAAAATAAATTAGCATCAAAGCAAGCTTCAAAAAGGCTAAACATTTTAAGAAATTGAAAAATATTTAATAAAATAATTTCTGAAATAAATAATAATAAATTTAACACATTCATTTGAGGCAAACAACCGATATTGTTTCATTTCATTTAAATTTTTAACTTAATGTCATTTTCCACTTGCACACGATCTGAAATTGAAACTTTTCCTCCTTCGTGAATTCTTTTGCATTTTTTAGCGGCTATAGAACCATGATAAATTTTCTGTCTTTCAAAGTAACAATAAGTCTTATTCATCTAAAGCATTTTACTGTTATTTTTGACAATTTACGACAATTGCACTATCTATTCATCTAGCTATTCAATCCCAATTTGGAAATCGTCGAATTCACTAATAAGTAAGACGGTCACACGACTGCTGGGATTTTTCGAATCTCTCTGCTAAGGAATTGAAGCAGTGATTCGAAAAATCCCAGCAGTCGGGTAACTGACCGTCTCACTTATTAGTGAATTCGACGGTTTCCTAATTGGGATTTAATAAATGACATCTCGCTTGTTATTGTAATTATGTAAATATTTTTTTTATCCTTAAATACACACTGATACATACGTAAATTCACACTTCGCTTATTATTTTTATCTAGCCTGAATTGGTTAGTGTTAACGCCGATGAATTGGTTTATCTCGCAGTGTAACATTGCCCATTAAATCTTATTTTTGTACATCTAAATCCCACAGAAAATATTGAAAAAAAATAATAATGTTGGGAATATGTATCATGAAGAAGAAATTAGGTCACATTAACGACCTTCACAAATAAAAGAAAAAATGCTCGTACACATTTTCATATTTTTTCAGAATACTTAGCCGCTATTGCTAGTTCAAATTTTTCTACAAAATTTGAAAAGGAAGAATACTTAGTTAAACAAAATGAATTGATTTGTGAGTGAACGTGTATAGTACATGCAAACTAAATTTAGTTTATACACACGTGCATTTATATTCAACATTTGTTATTCAATACGAATATAATGAATATTTATTTAATAATTACCTTTTTATTTTGTTTAACAAATTTGTTTATCAATTTGATTTTTCCTCCAATCTAAAAATTATAATATTGCATTCGAAATGGCAAACGTACCTAAACTCCATCAGATGGAGAAAAAAAGGCAACAAAAACATAAACAGTAAAATAATCAAAACACAAAAGGTGAATGACCGTTCTGTGATACAAAATAAAATACATTAATATAATTTTTTATCTACATTTATACTTGCACGTGCATTATCAACCTGACACGATCATTTATTTCTTACGTTTCGCCAAACAATCGGATTCGAATCAATCATATTATTTTTTGCCAATGCCATTACGACGAATAAATATTTTTATTTTCCTATGAAACGTAAACAAAATCATATGTGATTTTAATATTCATTATTTGGTGTTGCCTTTATTTTCAATTTAAATGAAAATTTTTATTTATAAATATAAATAATTTATAATTAAATATATCGAATTGCAGCTTGTACACAATTTTAATTGAATTTAATAAAATTTTAATAAACAATTTTACATTTTAGAAAATTAATTATTTTTTCCAACATCGTCAGGCTTCGTGTTTTTTTTAAATTAATTTTATTTCGTAGATTACTAGATTAGTTTTTTTTTATTATGAAAATGAAATGTTTAGAAGAACAGGAAGCACGACGATGTTTTGAGAAAAAAATATTTTTATAAAAATGCAAAATTACTTAATAAATGATTATTAATTTCAATCAAAATTGTTCACAATTTACATTTCGATATATTTGATATCAAATTATTTATATTTGTAAATAAAAATGTTCATTTAAATTGAAAATAAGTTTCATAGAAAAATAAAAATCTTTATACCCTTAACACATACTACCAGAACTACCACACATTTTTGTATCATGGATTTTTATGTAGTGGCATTGTTTTTTGTGTTGCTTATAAATAGAGAAAACAAAAAAGGACATCTTTCTGTCCGTGTCGAAATTAACTTAAATATAGTATATCAGAACAAGTTATGTGTGAGTGCGAATGTTGGATGTTTATTTATATGTTTTCATTTCGCTTATTTAACCTTTCTTTGGCACGATTATAAAACTACTTCTCGTCAACATTTACAAACCGGGATGTCGATCAATTTTATAACAATTTTTGCAGGAAAGGAGGAAAATTCGAATAATATAAAAATGATATCATAATTAAAATGCCACATTAATTTAATTTAAGTGACATTTTACACTTTAATTTGGTAAAAAAAAATTCATTCTATTTTAAAAAAAAATCAAATTCAGGATATGTCGTGTTAACAAAAGGGTTAAAAAACAAACACGCTGAATCGACTCATTATTTTGTTTTTTACTTTTTGTTTTGCTTATACCAAGCCAAAATATATATTTGAATGTCGGTAAAAGTGATTGAAATTGTAAGGGGTGTGGTTACTAGCATTTGTATTTCATAGATATTTCATTTATTTTAAAAACATTTCGTTCCGTTTATTTAATATACGAATGATAGAAAGAGAGGCATATAGAAATTATCCTCGTCTCATAAAATTACAAAAACAAAACTTAAAATATTTGAAATTATTTTATTTGGGTATTTTTGCCTCATACAAAATGTGCTTCTATAGTAGTTATTCTATGCTTTTACTACAAAATTCAAACTATACGAAGAAAATTCTTATGAAAAAGATAGTACAGCATATATAATTTTTCACATTGAAACCGGTCCGCAAGTCAGACACTTGTATTCAATCTTAATGTGCAGGGTCTCAAGGTTCACGCAAGCAACAGAGTCAGTTATACAGCGACAAGACTACCTTGCACTAAGCAAAACTCCTTTGCGTGACGGCGAGGGTTCTATTCTCACTCGCAATTTCTAGTGCCCTACAAGAATAAATAACCACACCTCGCGGTGTGACCAGGCAAGTGGAAGTCAATGTCATCAGAGCGTTACAGCCGCGCATTTGGTGATATATATCTCGCTGAAAATTCCTTAGCCACTGACGAGATACAGTTTATTTCCGAATTTGAAACAAAGAATGTGGACTCGCGCCATGGTCGACTCCGACATACCCCTTTAATCGTTCGTAAAAGAAAGTGTGTTAGCCGCATCTCTATTTTATTTTGTTTTTTGGAACCAGTTTCAATTTAAAACATTTTATGTAAACTTTATACTTTTTAAGATATTTGCAAAATAAATTGTCTGGACCAAGGGAGTGGCCACTTCCGGTGAGCCGATTTGGAGTAGAATTCATTGGGACCTCGCCATTTATCAAAAAAGTTTAAATCTGAAGTTTCAGTTCGATTAGTTAACCATATGGGCTGTAGAGAGGACACAGACTGACATACTGACAGACTGACATAGAGACACCATTTCGAAACCCACTTTTTCGGACTCAGTGGACCTCAAAACAGATAGATATCTAAAAATCTCAAGGTCCAAAATTTTCATGATTACTTTATTTTACTTACGTTAGAGAAAGTAATACAAAATAATAAATTTCAAAGAAGTTTGCGTAATAAGTGCCTCAAAATTCCCTGTTCGTAGGAGAAAATATGTTGGCCAGAACTCAATTTTATATTTTATTATAATTTTTAAATTTTTTCTTTTTTTAATTTTTTTTTTTTTAATTTTTAAGTTTTTAAATTTTATTTTTTTAATTTTTTATTTTTTATTTTTATTTGTTTTTAAATTTTGGAAACATTTTGTATCACCATTTCGAAACCCACTTTTTCGGACTCGGGGGACCTAAAAACAAATAAATCTCTAAAAATCTCAAGGTCCAAAATTTTCATGATTACTATACTTTATTTTACTAGAGTAAAAGAAAGTAAAAGTGATATATAGAGTAACGTGAGTGAAATCGCACCATTAGTAGGCCACGGGCAAGGATCAACGTTTGTAGCCAAAAAGGAAACCTGCGAATCATCCGAACCAAAAAATAGTGTACACTCCAGCTTATATCTCCAGGGAAACTCAAATCCCTGCATCATTTCTACCATAGGAAAAATCCTCACCAATGAAAATCATAATACTGTAAGTGAAAAATTCAATAAATATATTATAATACTTGTACGAAATATAATACAAAATTATAAAAACCGATAAATAATAATAATCATAAAATTTGTTTAAAAAAATAAACAATTAATAATAAAAAATTCCTGAATACTCTAATTTTAATACAAATTTATTAAAACTAATAAATATCAATCATAATCCAAACATAATACAAAAACTCATAAATAATCTAAAATATACCCGATAAATAATAACGCCACAATGATTACGCTCGACCAACTACAAGCCAACGTTGTTCAATTGACCGGAGCAGTCAATGCCCACATTGATTTAATGAGCAAAATGGAAAAAAGATTGGAACGCCTAGAAGCCCGGGAACAACCCATCGTTAACAATATTGCACCAAGTGGGCCAAAAAACGAAAACGACTTAAAGGAAATTAGCAAACTCCCCGATTGCGTGAAGGAGCTACAGATTTTTGACAGCAATCCACTACACTACGTATCATGGATAAACAGTGTAGAAAGCATACTAGAGGATTATGAAGTAGTAAAGGAGAAACCTATATATCGCGCCATCCTCCACAGTATACGTCAGAAAATCAGAGGGACCGCAGACTCGGCGCTTATTTCATATAACATCTTCAATAGAAATTGGAATGAAATTAAGAACTGCCTGTCACTCCATTATGCAGATAAGAGAGACCAACGTACGCTGGAACATCAGCTTAGCAAATTAACGCAGGGAAATAGAAGCATAGATGAATTTTTTGCAAACGTAAATCATCAATTGTCACTTATAATAAACAAGGTGAAAACAGAAAATTACAACATGGACACAATGAGAGTACTAACCGAGATGTATAGAAACCGTGCATTAGACGTGTTTATAAGAGGGTTATCAGCCGAATTGTCAAGAATGCTCACTATCCAAAGACCGGCAACTCTACCTGAAGCGTATTCGTCCTGTTTAGAAATCCAAAATCTCAATTTCCGAAACCTATCAATACACAACAGAAATTTCAATAACATGGTCACAATACCTGTTAACCAAATGTATTCACAAAATAAACACCATCAAGAAACACCAAAGCCGCTTCCTAGATTATCCCTGCAACAAAAGAACATTGGATACGGTATAAATCAACAACAACAAGATATTAGAACACCACAAAGGCCGCAACATCCAAAGCCACCAACACCGATGGATGTGGATGAATCAATGAAAACCAAGAAGATCAATTACATGAACCGACCAGATAATTATCCAAACCCAAGGTACAAGAGGGAACAAAGCTCTGATATAAACGCAAGAGCTCAGAAACAACAAAGAATATTTCACCTGATACAAGAGAATGATGAAGAGCCGTATGAAGAATATATCAGAAACTACGATGACAATGAGGACGAAGACTCAGATGCAGATGATGAAATAAATTTTATAGAGGAGGCCTCTCTAGCCTACCTTACCTAGAGTACCAGTGCCACAATAATAAAACACTAAAATTCCTCATAGATACGGGCGCAAACAAAAACTTCGTAAAAAAGGAGCTCGCTAAAGGTGCTCAGCCCGTAAACAAACCATTCACTGTTAAATCAGCCGGGGGTGATATACAAATAAAACGGAAAATAACCGCACCTATATTCAAAAAATTTGGAAATAATATTCAAGTGGACTTCTTTATACTACCAGGCCTCACCTCATTCAACGGTATAATTGGGGATGATACTTTAAAAAAAGTAGAGGCGATGATAGACAGAAGACAAAATATCTTAACTATCTCTCCAGGCATCGACATCCCATTGAAGGAGAAAATTTCAACCCAAGTCAACAACATTGAAATCAGAGACAACCATTTAGACAAGGAAACAAAGCTAAAATTAAAAGCTATAATCAGCGAATTTTTACCACTTTTCGGATCAATCAACGATGAACAAATTATCGACACAAATGTGAGAGCGGAGATTAAGACAACAACAGAGGAACCTGTATACACAAAAACCTACCCATATCCAATAAACATGAGGGCCGAAGTAGACGAACAAATATCGAAACTTCTGAAAGATGGAATCATCAGACCTTCAAAGAGTCCGTACAACTCACCAATATGGATCGAGAAGAAAAAACTAGATGCGTCAGGAATAAAAAAATACCGCATGGTGATAGACTTCAAGAAATTAAATGCTTTAACTATATCGGACACATATCCGATACCGGACATAACCAACACAATCGCCAGTTTGGGAAACTCTAAATATTACACAACAATTGATTTAACATCCGGCTTCCATAATATAAAAATGAGGGAAAGTGACATTCCGAAAACCGCATTTTCCACAATGAACGGAAAATACGAATTCCTGAGATTACCATTTGGACTAAAGAACGCGCCTGCTATCTTTCAACGAATGATAGACGATGTACTCAAAGAATTTATTGGAAAGATTTGCTACGTCTACATTGACGATATTATCATCTTTGGAGGAAATACAAAGGAGGAACATCTAGATAATGTCAAGAAAATATTCAATAAATTACGAGATGCCAACCTTCGAGTCAACCTGGACAAAACAGAATTTCTAAAAAAAGAGACAGAATTTCTGGGATACATCATAACCAATTCAGGCATAAAGGCAGATCCAAAGAAGGTAGCAGCAATTAGGAGACTTAAACCACCGGAGAACCTCAAGGAATTAAAAGGATTCCTCGGATTAACCTCATATTACCGACGGTTCATCAAGGATTTTGCAAAAATCGCAAAACCCCTCACAAATCTAACAAGAGGAGAAAATGCTCTAGTAAAAGCCAGTAATTCAAGGAAAATTAAAATTGAATTAGGCAACGAAGAACTAAAAGCTTTCGAACAACTGAAAGAACTATTGTCATCATCGGATTTACTCATATTTCCAGATTTCAATAGACCCTTTATATTAACGACGGATGCGTCAAATGCTAGCATAGGAGCAGTCCTGTCGCAAGGCGAAATGGGCAAAGATCGTCCAATCACATACATATCAAGGGCCTTACAATTCAACAGAAGAAAATTACGCAACGAACGAAAAGGAAATGTTGGCAATCGTCTGGGCCTTGGACAGTCTCCGAAACTATCTTTACGGAGCAAAGAAGATTAAGATAGTCACCGACCATCAACCACTGACATTTGCCTTGAGTAACCGAAATAATAACAATAAATTGAAGAGATGGAAGGCTCGCATTGAGGAGTATAATTACGATCTAGTGTATAAACCGGGCATCACTAACAAGGTTGCAGATGCTTTATCAAGGCTAAAATTGGAGGTGAACACCATTTCATCATCAAGTAGCGATACCATACACAGTGCGGAAGAAGATGGAACGCAGCTGATCCAACACTGCGAATCGCCAATAAACGTTTTTAAAACTCAAATAATATTCACGAGAGGCGACGATATGTACATCTACGAAGAACCTCACAGTAACTACCATCGGCACTACATCGCATTACCCGACATAAACAAGGATATATTAAGGAAAATTTTGAAGAAAAAATTACACCCGACACTACTAAATGGTATAAAAATCCCGGAAGAATATATGCAAATGCTTCAGGAAATCTACCAACAAGACTTCGTTAACTACAAGATACGATTAACGCCAAGAATAGTGGAAGACATAAATAACGAGGAAAACAAATTCAGAATTATCGAGGAGGAACACAGAAGAGCTCATCGAAATTGGAAAGAGAATAAAGAACAGATTCTCGAAAAATACTACTTCCCACAGATGGCAAGTTTAATAAAAAAATACACAAAGGAGTGCGAAACTTGCAACGAGAACAAATACGATCGGCACCCAAACAAGCCTAAATTACAGGAAACGCCAATACCGACGTACCCATCGGAAATATTACACATCGATATTATGGAAATAAAAAACGAAAAATTTATCACATGTGTGGATAAATTTTCCAAATTTGCAAAATTTTTTCATATTAAGGATCGATCGGTTCTACACTTGCGAGATAAATTAATAAACATACTACACTACTTCACGGCACCAAAAATGTTAGTGATGGATAACGAACCAAGTTTCTTCAGCCCCATCATAACAAACTACATAAAAACACTCGGGATAAAGGTGTACTTAACGCCAACAAATAAAAGCGAAGTAAACGGCACAGTTGAAAGAGTGCACTCAACCATCATTGAAATACTGAGATGTCTCCAATCAGAATACAAAGATTTCACGATAAAGGAACTGGTTAACATTGCAGTCGACAGGTACAATAACACGATACACTCGGTTATCGGGAAGAAACCGTGCGACATATTCCTCGGAAGAGTACAACGCATTAATTACCAGAACTTGTTGGACTACAAAGAAAAAATAAACGAAGACCTTCTGGAACGGATAAAAAATAGCCAAAAACTTAAACTACAGAGGGAGAAAACGAAGAAGAGTGAACCTAAATCATACAAAGTTGGAGAAACAATATTCACAGCCATAAAACAAATCCAAGGCAAAAATAAACCTAAATTTAAAAAGGAAACTGTAGCAAAAGACAATAAAGTTACAGTGACTACCAACTCCGGAAGAAGAATACACAAAACACATATAAAAAACATAACTAAGTAAAGCTCATTTCTTTCCAGCTTGAGCCTTTGGACTACGGTAACGTCCTTAAATATCTATCACTACGACACCCCAATAGTTTCTATAAGAGAAGGGAATGGAAACATAATCAGTGGCAATTTCAAGATAATCCACCAAATTGATCTTAGCTGTTATGAAGATATCCTGTCCAGAATACAATCAGAAATAAAAGACATCAGCC
Organism: Tipula vernalis; assembly: GCA_958295665.1. NCBI lineage: Eukaryota > Metazoa > Arthropoda > Insecta > Diptera > Tipulidae > Tipula > Tipula vernalis. Next base: position 5,462 of record CATQIW010000237.1, on the reverse strand, counting down.
CTGCAAGCATCTTTAAACCTCAGTTAACATATCAGATTAACGAAATCAATAAACTACTAGGAGAACTTAAGAACCACAAACAAAAAACCAAGCGTTCAATCAATTGGATTGGCTCAGCGTGGAAATGGATTGCAGGTTCACCAGATGCAACTGACTGGGATACCATACTCAACAGTCAAAATAGGATAGTAGAGAACAACAACGAGCAATATAAAATAAACACAGCCATTACCCAGAAGATTCAACAAATCCTCAAACAACACAACGAAATCCAGCTACACCTAGATGAAAGCACAAATGAAGTATTCCAACAAACAATGTTTAACCGCCTTCAATTACTAAAAGAAGAAGTGAAGGAAATAGTAAGAGCAGCACAACTGGCCAAGGGAGGTATAATTAATTCAAATCTGTTGGATAAAGAAGAAATCAGTCGATTAGTGAGTGAAATAGAAACCCTACCATATTATAATGAGATTGAAGCCATAGAACACGCGGAACCAGCTATGCTAATGAGGAACACGATAATCCTATACGTCATCTCCATACCAAAAACAAACGGAGAGGAATTTCACCATGTAAAATTAAGGTCTACCATCAAGTACAATAAACAGATTCACTTAGAATATAACAAAATTCTAATAAATCAACATAAAGTATATGGCATGATTGACAAATGCAAAAATAGAAGAGAAGTCACAATATGTGGGCTTAACCAGATACAAGAATTAAAAGAAGACCACTGTATAAACCAACTAATGAAAGGGTTCAATGCAGGATGTGAGTTCTCATTTAACGAGAAAGAAATAATCGAATCTGTAAACGAAAACACCATATTTTTAAACAATTTCAACGGTACGATAACACACAATAGTTCGGACAAACATCTAGAAGGAAACTTCTTGATTCAGTATCAAAATGAAACATTAGAAATAAAAGGATGGACCTTCACCAACAAGGAGATAAAAACATCACAAATTCTTCCACCTATGTTGCAAACAAATATCACACAAAGAGGGGTGAAACTTAACCTGGAGTATCTACACAATCTACATCAAAAGAACATAGGTACTAGACAAACTCGCCGTAGATTACCGGAACAATAACGCAACAGATATAGGGATCATAACAGCAATTACAATGGCAATTATCATCTTCATTGCACGAATTGGATACAAAAAACGGAAGAAAATGGTATGGCTTCCAAAAGAAGGCACTGCAAATCAGACAACGACACCACTAGGGATACAACCAATTCAACTAAACTTTTAATCCACGAGACGAGGATTTTTAAAGGGGGAGGAGTTAAGTACAAGATAGGGCCATGTCATCAAATTATGCCATTGCATTCTATGGGAAATCACATCAGCAAAATATGGAATGCGCATATATCAAAGGTTCAAGTTACGGCTAACATAAATATATATATATATATATATATATATATATATATATATATATATATATATATATATATATATATATATATATATATATATATATATATATATATATATATATATATATATATATATATATATATATATATATATATATATATATATATATATATATATATATATATATATATATATATATATATATATATATATATATATATATATATATATATATATATATATATATATATATATATATATATATATATATATATATATATATATATATATATTATACAGTATAAACTCGCTTATTGCAACACTCGATATCTGCAAATACTCGATAGTTGCATCATAACAAATTTTACACCAAAAAACTTTTGAACTGCAATGGTTAAAAATTGAATCTTGATAACTGCAATTTTTTTTTCGTAGTCCTATTTCCGTTAAAAAAGAAAAGGCAATATGTATGTAGTTACAAATATGTACTATCTTCGTTTCGCGATGGTCAAATTAAATAGAAAGCGAAAAAGCCAAGTACATACATATGTATGTATGTACATATGTTAAAGCGTATAGACAAAGAATACACTCATGCATATTAACGATCATCTACTCAACATGGAAACGCTATATTGTTATTGTTAAAATTAAAATAATTGTCTCTTTTTAATATTCGAATATGCTTGTTATTCCTTTATGTATCCTTTGTTTGATGGATTCAGTGTTGTATTGTTAATGGAGAGTAGTGTTCCAGTTGTTGTTACATAAACAATTCTTATGAAAAATGCGTGTTATTAGTCGTTTAACCCTTAAACAAAAATGTGATATTATCTCGAAATTAAATAAAGGTGATAATTTAAGAACATTAGCTGCTGAATATAAATGTGATAAATCGACAATTTCAAGAATAAAAAAAAATAAAAGTGCAATCACGAAATATGCAAATTCTCAACAAAATGCTCTGTCGAAAATAAAAGCCATCAGAAGTTGTGAATATCCTAAAATGGAGCGTATTTTATACAAATGGTTCCTACGTCAACGAGAGCGCCACATCCCAATGTCCGCTGAAATTTTAAAGAAAAAAGCTAAATTATTACACAACAAAGTAAAGGAAGGCACAGGAGAATTTAAAGCCAGTAATGGGTGGTTTATTCGCTTTAAGAAACGCCACGGAATTAGGTTGCTTAAAATTACAGGAGAAAAATTGTCTAATAAACCCGATGGTATCGAGAATTTTAAAGAAATTTTTCATAATAAGATAAAGAATTTACAACTAACCCCCGATCAGATTTACAATGCAGATGAATCAGGGTTATTTTGGAGAATTCTTCCAAACAAAACCCTGGTTCATTTAAATGAAAAATCAGCGCCCGGACGGAAAATTTTCAAAGAAAGAATAACGTTTTTTGGCATGTGCAAATGCGACCGGCAGCCACAAACTAAAGCCGTTTATAATAGGTAAAGCGCGGGAACCACGAGCTTTTAAAAATTTTAATATTCCAGTTGTATATAGAGCGAATACGAATGCTTGGATGACCTTGGAGCTGTTCAAAGAATGGTTCGAGAAATATTTTGTTACCGAGGTAAGATTTAAAGACAAATTGAAATTTGAAACAAAAAATATTAAAAAATACATATCCGTGTTTTAGGTTCGTTTCTTTTTGAGACAGCAGGGATTGCAAGAAAAAGCACTGCTGTTGCTTGACAACGCTCCTTGCCACCCAAAAGATGGAGTTTTAAGTAGCTCAGATGGTCAAATAAATGTAATGTGCCTTCCACCCAATACTACGGCCTTGATTCAGCCAATGGACCAAAATGTGATAAACATAACCAAATTGTTTTATAAAAAAAATTTATTGAACCATTTGGTAAATTCAAATGACAAAGATTTTGAATCAGCGTTGAAGAATACCAACTTAAGACATGCGGTAACTTTTCTGTTCAATGCATGGAAAAGTCTGGATTCAGTCACAATTGCTAAATGTTGGAAGCCCCTAATGCCAACATTTGAAGAGTATGACTCTGAAGACGACATCCCATTAAGCGTGGTCCGCCATAGAATGCACACTCAAAACTTAAATCCAATATTGCGTTTATTGCAACAAATTTCCCCTTCTGAGATATTTTCTGACAAGGATGTTGACGAATGGGTTTTGGAAACCTACATACCCATACACGTAAATGATGAAGTCGATGCAATTTCAGAAAGCGAGGAATTTGAAGGAGAAATGGAAAAACCCCATATTAAGCATGAACAGGCCGTTAATGCATTTAGCATTTGTTTGGAATGGGCTGTGGCAAACGAAATTCCGGCTGAAGACGTTTCGATATTGAGGAAGATTAACAACGTCGCAATAAAAAAATCCTCTGACGTTAAAGTTCAAACTAAAATTTCTTCCTTTTTTAAAGCTGCAGACACGTCATAATATGATAGAAATAATATATGAAAATACATATGTTCATAGTTAACGTACATATTATAATTGTTTTCGTAGATTTTGAATTTTATAATAAATATGTACATGCTGCTACATACATACTCGTAGTACTATGTATTTTGTTAAGCAAAAAATTGATTTTTTTTCTTAGTAAAAATGTATACCCGATATTTGCAAAGCTTCGCGTTTTGCAACTCCGGCTTGACTTTAATTGGTTGCAATAAGCGAGTTTATACTGTATATATATATATATATATATATATATATATATATATATATATATATATATATATATATATATATATATATATATATATATATATATATATATATATATATATATATATATATATATATATATTATATATATATATATATATAATATATATATATATATATATATATATATATATATATATATATATATATATATATATATATGTATATACTTTCTATAAATTTTTCGAATAATCACTGCCTAATTTTTAATAGGATCTATAAAACTGTCTCCATTTCTGAGCTAAATGATTTTATTTACTTAGAAACCCGATTAATCCTTAATTTAAATCATATTAACTAGATTAAATATATTTTCGTCAAATAACTGTGAAATAGTTTTCGAAAAGATTCAAAAATTCGCTTTATCTGATTTGATGTCGAAAATTATAAAAATTGCAAGACAATTTTATTGTATACTTGCCTTTAATTCATACGTTACATGATGTTCCGGATCCAGATAACGAAGTAACATTCAGCCATGGACCAGCCTTCTCAAATAAATTCTGAACAATTTATTGCAAGTACGTTTTCACCAACAATGAATACTAGCATGATAATAATTAAAATTTTTATATTTTAGCTTAATATGACTCGGATTCTGACACCGAATATGAAACTTTTTGTAAAGTTGAATCAGGTAATATTTGATCATTTGTACATATTTATATTTTACGCAAAATGTTGTGAATTTTTTTCTTCTTTTATACTTCTAAAGGAGAGAAAGGATAATTTATTTAAATAGTTTTTTGTTTTACTATTTTTATCTCTAGATAAAAATGATGAAGCAGGACCCAGCACAAGTTGCGAAAAAAACAATTCAAAATCTACCTTGGTCGTCGATAAGGAACGTTTCGAGAAGCTGGAGGCCGACATTGACATAATAAAACAAAGTCAATTAACATTTATGAAGGCGTTCATCAAACTGAGGGACAATCGGCTTAATATTCGTCATCTCGTCGATATTGAGAACCAAAGATTTGTCCTTCCGTTCAATGAGCTCGACATATTCGTGTAGTTTGATCGACAGCTACCATCGGATAGGGAATCAAATCGACAATTGGTAATTAAACTAAAGATTAACATAACTTAATCAAAATATTAAAATATTTTGATTTATTTCAGAAATCAATATTTATGAGAGAAGCAGTTTTTGATTTCAAGGAATTTGTGCGGACGAATTTGAAAAATGTATTTACCGACGACCTTGCAGTAAAATTTTCATACAACGGTTGTCATGAAAAATTAGCCGGCTCACAATTTAATTTACTTAAATTATTAAAAGGTAAACATTTTGTACTATGTAGTACTTACATAGTCATCACACTGAGCGCGATTCGGAACTGCA
>CATQIW010000236.1:0-17500 GCA_958295665.1 Tipula vernalis | reverse complement strand
TTTTCTCTACTGTAATAATTTTTTTATAGTCAAAAATAATCGTAGAAATACACTCAACCTACACCGTCACCTTTTCAAATTGTATATCAATTTTACCTACTCTTGTTAGGGTGACTAAATGTAAAATTCGTTTTGTTAAAATGTTTTGTTTTGTGAAATTAATAACAACAAATTTAATTTTAATAAGTTAAACTATTAGTTTCATACTTACCAAAGTTTGTATAAAGTTAAAGTTTTTCTGTTAGTGTTATCAATACTGGCAAGAATTATAAATTTGACAGCAAAGTATTGCAATAAAAATGTTCCTCGTAGTTCAAACTTTTATTGAACACATACTTGACTTTTAAATGGACTAGCCGAGGGAATGGATTGAATCGTCGACCAATTAATTACTATAAAATATTATGCACTTACATATATGCTAGTATGCACTTTAAGAATATCGCTTATGTAGAAAGAATTTTAAGTTCACGGAAAGAAACAGAAAGAGACAGATCTATTTTTTCCTTATTTTTATTTTCAATATTTTCTCCTCGAACATCGCCATATTTATTACATCTTTGTTTTAACTTTTTTATACCTTCGTAAAAATAATTTTTATTTTTGTTAGCAAAATGTTCATTTACCGCTGCTTGGGGTAACTTATCACTACTAGAAAGCTCTTTTTTGAAATGTTCAAAAACTAGAAAGATATAGACCGTGTATTTGGAAAGTGGTGCAAGTCCTTATTTCGTTGAAATGAGATAATGAAACAATTGAGTAGAATCTATAAATTAAAAGTGTATGGGATTTTGAATTTTCTTATTTTTAGCATATTATTATTATTATTGCTATTGAAGGGCCATGTGGGCGATAAGCCACCTCACACTGCAACCTAGAAGATCTATTGTGCTGGACCCTGCTTAATTACCCGCCCAGTCAATATTCAGGCTCTTAATGAACCCGATAATACTGCCAGCCGGTACGTGGCAATACTATTTTGGCTTATTGAAAGACAATAGCATTGGAACCCAAGGACTTCGAGAGGGCTGTCCCACTCCCGAATATTCCGACCCCTGCCCTGTCTTCTGTTCCACCTTAGATTAGTGTTTTGTCAAGGATTTTTCCTTTAGCGCCGTACTTTAGCCTGTGCCAAATAGCCAAAAATGTGCCAAATGGCCTTAGTTATCAGTGGTTGCCACGAGGAGGCAACACGTACACTTGCGAATTGTGAACAGGTTAACCCTTACACAATTGTACCCATCACGCAGCTGCCTAATACATGACCAGGACATCTCACGTGTTGCGCACCCTACTGGAAGGTTACGGAGCTGGTAGATTAATCTAGTCAACTTTCGTTTCCCCTTCCAATAGACGCCAAACCACCTATTTTTTTTTTTTAAATTAAATAATTAATAATTGTGATGATTTGAGATCTCGGTCTTCCTCTTCTGAGATCGAACCCTCTAAACTTGTTGCATAAGTATTAGGGATTTAATTTTTTTTCATTTTAACTAAAAATTGTTTACCGATAAAAATATTTGACTAATATATCTCTATGATTATCATTAATTTCATATAACACTGGATATTTTGGGAGTTTTATTCTTTAAGTTACTTCCACGAAAACTTTAATTTATTTTCTAATCTCTTCGGTGATATTTCATCTATAAACAGTAAAATAACAAATAAAAAATAATAATAATTTTAGTTTAGAGGTCAAAATTCAAAAATCAAACTGTCGTTAAAGCATTTTTAAACATCTTAGAATATTACAACTTCTCAGTCTTTTTCAGTTCACCACACGCCATCTGTCTAAATATCTCTAACAACGCTAAAGGTAAATATCCTTGCACTATATTTTTAGGCTGAATTGGCTATTTTACATTCGTGAACATCACAAGCACAAAATCTACCTCATACTAAGGCAATTGAGAAGTACATCGAAAAAAGCTTAGAAATGAATCAATTGCTATCACTTAACATAAATGAAGAAATCAGACTATACTGTTATAGAAATTATTAGAATTAATTCAAAACAATATAGTTACTTGACAACATAGTTTGAGGATTTCAACTATCAAGACGCTTTTTAAAATGAATTTGAATTGAGATCGAAGTTCAAGTAATTAAAAAATAAAAATAGTTTTGTTAAGTTAGACGAGCATCCACCAAATGAAGTTTACTAGCCCTTTGAACTATAATATAAGCTTTTTTAATAAAACAAAAAAAAAAAAACAAGTGGTTCTGTATTTGCGGTTGTGCTTATGCTCGAAAGGAGACAAAATCCTAAGCTAAACTTTAATCCTCTCTTACTAAAAATTTGTTTTAAAATTCCTCAGTGATTGTTGATAGAGTACTAAGCATTTATATTTTGCTTGCGTTGTAATTGTAAGTAATTATGTAATGTTGATTAAATTAAATCTAATTGAAATAAATATTACACAAAACTAAAAAGTTTGTGCTTTATAAATATTTCCAAATAAATTGCATACATACCAATGTATTAGTGCATAAACATAATATGTAAAAACCGAATAATTTCTAATTGGATGGCAAAAATTATTCTTAAATGATTTATTATGGGTAAATTTAATTATTTCATAATTACTAAGCAAAAATTAATTTATTGTGTAATATTTAATTGAATTATGATTTATTACTTTAACTAAAAAACTAATTTATTTATTTACCTATTCGTATTTCTCTAGAACATCTGTATACGAATACCAAAATTTCATTTGATGTAACAATAACCAAAAATGTATTAACCAAATTGCAATTTATTTGTGAAACATGAAAAATGATGAACGATAACGGTATCAATGTTTAATTCACATTTTTTCATTTTTTCAGATGTTGCTTGCTATAAGAGTCATATCTTTATTTCCGATATTATCACTGGCGAAACAAAAAAAAAATCAATTTCCTTAAATTAGTAAAAGTTCATATTTATTCCCATATATTGTCCTCTATACATATCATTTTTATCATTAATTGTGAAAAAATCTGTAATTTATTAAAACTAAAACTAAGCAAACAATACGTGCCCGAAGCGCACGCTCCTTGCGGTTATCGCATATACACTGCGCCAGTTAAAAAACGGAACAGAACTTTCCTTCGTAAAAATACCCAGATTTGAACGCAATTTTCTTCGTAAAAATACCCAGATTTGTATCTTGGTGAAATAACACCTTTAAAAACAAAAAATTTTGTTTCTAGTTGAAGTAAATTTTGTTTTCTTTTCGATACTGGAAACCGTTTTATTTTATTTTGTTTAATATTGACGTTTTTGAATAAAACAAAAGGTGCCTAAAAAAAATAAAAATTTGCTGCTGTTTGAAACTGTAAACGAACTTGCCCGATATTTCATTCAAAAATCCAAATCGGCCACTTTATAGAGAATTTAGAAACCTTGCAAAATGAAACAAAGAAAATTTCTGTGCGGCCACTCCTTGTCGAGTTATTGAAGTTTTAGAGAACGTATCAAAAAGCGTATACATGTTAACCCGGACATTTTCTTTATCTTGTAAACTAAGCACTCAGTGCTCAAAAAATAAGAAGTAATGTACAATATACAAAACCAGACATCAAAACAGTTGATATTAAATCGGTTGAAAGCTCATCGACTAAGATCACATCGACCTGTAAGAGTTTCTTATCTGGCTGATAACTACCGTCGACAAAGAAGAGATTATGCGTTGCAGTATGGCAACTGGACTCAGAGGGACTGGTGTAAGATCCTTTTTTCGGATGAACTGCGGTTCAATTTGTATACATCAGACGGCCGATGCAGAGTTTGGCGTTCACTAGGGGAACGATTACACCCTAATTGTGTGATGTCAGTCGTAGCATTTCATGGAGGTTCGGTGATGGTTTGGGCGAGTATTTCTTGGAATTGCAAGCCCGATTTGGTAGTAATACCACATCCAGCTTTAACATCGGCACGTAAAGGCAGTAAAGTTTGGCCACCATTACCCGCCCGGGCAATAGACAAATTATGTTCCTTGGACCTTAAGAACTTCGAAAATTACCTAAACCCTCCCCCCCCCCACCTGAAATCGCCGCTGATTCTTTTTTAGTCTTTTCCATACTTTTTGCGTGCTGAGAAATTGCGAAAATTCAATGATTTCGGGAATTAAAAGCGCACAGAAATTTCCGTGTGTGCGTGTCCGGGCGTGACATTAACGGGTATACAATCAAGTCTCTAGGTACGGGGACCCGTCCTACATGTATGTGTGTGAGTAAAATTAGTTTATTATTATAATTCATGAGATATATGTAACACAAATACAAGTAACCATCAATTTCAATTATTCAAATACTTGAAATGAGTATAAATATATATTCATCTTCCTGTGGCACAAATTAACAGGGTACATCAGCTTTCTAGTCCTGTAACAGATTGGAGTTAGTACAAAGATCATTATATTATTGAATAATATAATGAAGCCTCTTACGAATTAAATGTGTTTTGTGGAAAATTCTACTACTGCTAATCTCAATCTCTTGGAGTATTGTGGGTCCAAAATATTATTGATCTTCCATTGATTCCAGAATTTAAAAAATTCATGATGAATTGATTCGCACTCTTGCTCGGACCAGAGACCGAATCCGTGGCCTTCCCTTAGGAAACTAAGGCTTTCTTCTATATGGCGAATCGCTACGTGAATCTACAAGGTCTCACTTATTCCAGTTGCCATTACCGCTTTTCTCAATTTTTTGACAAATTTTCTTCATTTCTCCAGATACTGAAACAAGCTTCTACAATTTTGTTCATTGCTTGGAAAGCAGAAACGTAGGGTATCATGATTATTTCACCACCAACTGCTCCAACTAATTACTTTATCGAACAATTTTTCTGCTTCCTTAAGAAGCTTCCTACAAACGTTCCCTTCAAAAACTTCTCCGTGATAGTTTTTGGATATCAACTTGAGCCCCTGAGGCCATAATATGGCTTAATCACTGCCTAGCAAAGGTAAGAGCCCGTCCCAGATCAAGTGATTTACAAACCCTTGTAGGATGTGAAGCTCTGGGATAACGCACTTTTCCAAGAAAGAAATACTCGATTCTTCGGTAAAAAGCGGCTTATTTATTGTACTATTACTCCTTGAGGCCTGTTTCTTAATACTGCTAAGTGAAACGAATTTCTAGTAGTCTGATTCTAAATCTACGTAAGTTTTCAGTCTAAAAACATCTTGCTCTAATGAGTATGAAACATATCTTAAGTCTAATTCACGCTCATTGTTTAATTTCCCAATATCTAGTTCTTTTCGACTCCTGAGATATGAAAGACGCACGAAACAATATGGGCAAGGAAAGCTCGATGTAGCCGTTTGTTGACCGTTTACTAGCAGAAGAAGCTTGAAATCTGACAAGAATTTGAATGGAATAGAATTTAGTCTAATCAAATCAAATAAAATTTTCACGTTATCATAAGTTTCACTGATTAGGGGGACGATATTCAACATTATCAATTTATGAATTCCTGTTAACTTCCCTTCATTATTGTTTGAGTCTAATTTTTGTTTTTTAGAACCATCATCTGAATTTACATATACAAAGATAATCTTCTATAAGAATAGTCATACAAATCTTGAAGAAGCATTGACCCCCGTCAGCCATAACTTTAATAACGTAATTGCCAATTAAATTTCTTCTTACTAAAACACACTCTAATATTTCTTTGGCATCTGCCCACACTACTGGTCTTTCTTGTTTATTTATATTTTTATCGACTTCGAAACTCAAAATAGTACTTTTATATACGTCATCTAATGCCTTGGATCTTTTTGACGCTTCTGCTAAATAATTGCTAGGAACCGATTTTCGACCGATATTCTTTCTAATGAAAGTGCATAATTTTTTCATCTGTCTACCAGAAGTACCTGACTGAACTGGAAAATCAAATAAATTATCAGATGAAAATTGGGCGTTTATTCCTTTCTTGTTCAGATCTCTGCTTTTGCGTGCTCCCGTACTCATTTTCACCATGGTCTTATTATCTTTGGCCTGTATTTTTTTGGACACCAGTAACGTACAAAACTATTTTTGTTGTGTTGCAGAAAAAGTCTCAACAAACTTTTCAATATTAACTCTCTTACGAGCGGGCTTACTTTTGAGCAGCACACATGTCTGATGCCTCTACCAGTACGTTGGAAGCAAATATTACAAATTTTAAAAGTCGAACCGGATTTTTCTACCGGCGCACGCATAACTTTAGTTTCAGTTGCTTCAGGAGATTTTTGAGCATACATGCCATTTTCATATGTTGTTTTTGAAAGTGATATTTTTGGTACACTTATCCTTCTTTTTTTGTCACCTTTACAACGGTCAGTTTGGCATATATAACATTCACAAGAAACAACACTTGATTCACCACCGTACCTTGTATTTTTCAGCTAAATATTATCTTCGTAGTTCGGCATGATTTTGAATGATCAGCTTGAGTTCTCCGCGCTCTCGATGTACGTTTTCATCTAGAATTCTTCGACAATTCACACAGATACTAGTCGGAAATCGAGGATCGGACAATCGAAAATTCACATTTATTCGACTTTGTATCTGCTCCTCGCGACATGGCGTTATTCGAAAATACTCCAATGTTCTACCACTTAAAACAATTTTCCGACCACAAGGTGCACAAATTTTCCTTCGGTTTTCGCTATGATTGCATTTGTGATCGAATTTACTGCCCATGTTTCACAAAATATAATATAGCATATAAAGACTTATAAATGTTAGAAGTAATATTCAAGATGTGAAGTGGATGATATTTCACGCACGACTGACTTGGAAAACGCGAAAATTTTTTTTGTTATGAATACTCGATTTGAGCGCTCACACACACATACACATGCCTTCATGAAAGAAACTATCATAAAAATACAGAGTGACTTCATGAATTCTATCTGAAAGCGCATAAATGGTGCATACACACAATCACACCCACACACACACACGTTCACTCACACACATACATGTAGGACGAGTCCCCATACCTAGAGACTTGAGTGTATACTCGTTAATGTCACTCCCGGATACGCACACGCGGAAATTTTTAATTCCCGAAATCATTGAATTTTCGCATTTTCTCAGCACGCAAAAAGTTAAAAAGGATCAGCGGCGATTTCGGGGGGGGGGGGGGGGAGGGGGGGGGGGTGTAATTTTCGAAGTTCTTAAGGTCCAAGGAACATAATTTGTCTATTGCTCGGGCGGGTCAAGGTGGCTAAACTTTCCTGCCTTTCCAGACCACTGTGATTGTGACATCATTAAAAAAAACGTTGAATACATTCTCGGTATCAGAAATCTGCCTAAATCTCCAAAAGCTTTTGCTAACATATAGAATTTTTCATCGTTGATAATGTCGTCTTTTCCCTTGCGATATAATGCGGAATTTAGCACCAAGAAATTAATTTTAGCTTCACTGCACTTTTAATACTTGTATTTGAAGTATTATGTTTCGCTTTTGGAATTGTAGGTGACAGTAAGGTAAACAACAGTGTGCAATTAAATCTAAGGGAACGAAGTGTTTCAAAGGCAACGAATAAGTTCCAAAAAATATATAGATATTTGAAGAAGAGGCCACAAGCACCACATAAATTAACCAGCAATATAATAAGCTGGATTTTTTCCTGAAGGCGTCATCATAGCTAGACCTCTGACAGACGGATTTCACAGACATACCGGTATTGTTCAGTCATTCAATCTTATTACGCTTTCCGAACAAACGCAACAATTTGGAATCGGACCCATTCTTTCTATATTACGACCATCAACAAATGCTTTGGCCAAGGGCCAAGTAAATTACAGCAGCTCTGAACTGGAGAGTCTACGAAAGAGACTCGAAGAGAAGAATTTCTAGATGGGCATTGCAGATGAAACTCCTTAAATTGGCATAATAAGTGCTTGTTACAGAATAAGATTTGTAGATGAGTAGAAAACAGCAGACACCAATAAAGTCACTCGTATTAAAGCTGTTCAAAAGAAGTGACCCTGAGTGCGAACTTCTGAAATTGAGTGAGTTAGATGATTTCGTCATTATTGATTTTTGGACTAAATTTTTAAAAGGTTCAGTTATTTGGTTGAACTTTCAATCAGCAGTTGAATTCAGTAATTTTTTAAATTCAGACGCGGTAGTTTGAGAAAGCAGAAATCTTTAATTCTTTTGGATACCCCAACTATATCATCCACAGAGGTTCATTCACATCTGCCGATCCATTTCACGAGCATTGTACATGAAAGAAAATCATTCTATCCTACATAATCACGGGTGCACCAATTGGGAACGGCCAAATCGAGAGAGTTATTCCAACATTAAGAAAACTATCAGCGGACAGCTCAGATGAGTAGTTCAACCTGTAGTGGTTTCACAATAACTCAATCCAACATTATATTGGTTTGTCCCGCTTTGGTAAAATCTTGTTGTCCATAGAAAATGTTTAATTTATTATTTTAAACTACAATAGTCCAGCCCCTTCAAATAATTTTGAAAATTCCGATAATAATTCTGAAAAAAATCGCAAGAAATTCTAAAGTTTTTAGGTAATTGGTAAATAATCGGGTAATATGAACATCTCTAAAATCAGAATTTCCTAGACACCAGTACAATTACATGTCAATGAACTTTAAAATGCACCTTTTTCTGTCCAAAAACACTGTTTTGTAAAATACACAAATTACTACCTGTGGGGAGTGCGAACAAGTTTTTGAGGTATAGGAAACTATTATAAAGTGAATAACTTTTTTCTATAATTAAAATATAAAAAATTTGAATAATAGATTTGGCGCGAATTCTAACCTCCCTGGTACTTCCATGACACAACTTAATATTTTGCAGGCTAATTGATCGAGGCATCCCGTAAAATACAGACATCGATTAGTTGCTAATGTTTTGAGAGGCATTAATGGTAACACATCAACTAGTTATAACTACTGAAATATGTGGAAAAAAACCAACGGTTTAGACCACCATTATGGGTTCCGGAGTTGGTAATCGATCGGTAATACAGGAACTTTCAGTACAAGTTAAGAGCAATTAGACCTCCTAGCATGATGGATGATTTCCTAGATTCCTGGATAAAGACTTTTTAACAGCATAATCTAAGAGGTTGTTGATTTTAAAATAAAAGCCGATATCTCTTTTTCTTATTTCCGTTAATGATCTATTATGCTATATTCTCCCCGATCGCTTAATCCATTACCTTCGCTTTCCTTTGGTAATTTTGTGCTTTGTCTTTGTTGGCTGTTAAAAATTTGCACTAGCTCATCCGAGCACTTCTTTTTTCGGAGATTTTCTCCAAAATAAAAATGTTTTTAAATTGGCAGGGATGTCTAGGTTTTCATTAAAACAACTACTATTTTAGGCAGAACTTCATCGACTAAATATTTTTTTCGTAAAAAATACTATGATTCTCTTCCTGCATGTAAAAACAAACAACACCTTGCTGTGTATTTCTAAGCTCCACTAACTACATTTTATTTTGGACAACATGATTATGACCGGTGCCGTCAAATACTGTTGCTAAGGATTATATACGCGCTAGAATATCATAAATTGATAATTCGATCGGCACTCCAAATCACAACATATTTGGCAACAGTAGAAATTCAATTAATTTTTTATAATATTTCTGAATATTTTAATTTTTTTTTTTATACATTACCATTTATTGGAGCAGCACACGAACGCAAAACAAAAATATTGGTACACATAAAAATGAAAATTGGATTTTTTTAAAATAAAATAATAACATTAAAAAATAAAATTTATTTATGTTGCATTCAAAATGAGCATAAAGAATTATATTTTGTTGTTGTACTGGAAAATGGATTCGAACGAGTACCAAAAAAAAATGAATTTTTCTGAATTTCTAATAACAAAAATAAAGTGAAATGGATTTCAGATATGTGCTGTGATACCAAAAGTACAAATGTAAAATCCATGATTTATGAATTCTATCTGATATCAATGTAAAAACCACAAAGAAATATTTTGTGTTATCCAATCTTTTGTTGCTACTTTATCGTATTACTCCGAATACTTATTGTTTGTATGTGCGACAGAAAGTGTAATTCATATCTGATGTATTGAACCAATAGCAATAAAGCTATTATTTCACACATCTTATGCAGGGTAAATGGGAATTATAGTTTTGGAACACAATATAAAAATAATTTATTGCGAATGAATTTTTGATTTGTCATTCGAGGGATATCGTACACAATAATATCTATTTGCACGTTTTTGGGTCAATTTCAATTAAAAATGTTAATTAAAAGAAAAGTCCAAAATACATTAATAATGTTTCTTATAGCTGGTCAAAAATTTCTTTACCTTAAAATTATTTTAAAGGCGTTCGAAGAGCGTTCGAAGAAATCATAACACAAGCCATGGTCCACGGAGGACTGATTGAAAAGAAGAACCCTCCTAATTCAGTACAATTTAATGTCTATAACACTCTTTCTTAAATTTGTTAAGAGTTTGATAATTTACATAATCATTTTTAACTTTAACTAACAACTTTAAGAACAGCAACCCAATTTGATTTTAATTTAATATTTTAATTTAATTGTTGGAGTAGGCCATTGTAAATCCACTTTAAAAACAGCAACCCAATTTGATTTTAATTTTATTGTTGGAGTAGGCCGTTTTAAATCCACTTTAAAAACAACAACCCAATTTAATTTTAATTTAATATTTTAATTTTTTTGTTGGAGTAGGCCATTGTAAATCCACTTTAAAAACAGCAACCCAATTTAATTTTAATTTAATATTTTAATTTAATTGTTGGAGTAGGCCATTGTAAATCCACTTTAAAAACAGCAACCCAATTTGATTTTAATTTTATTGTTGGAGTAGGCCGTTTTAAATCCACTTTAAAAACAACAACCCAATTCGATTTTAATTTATTATTTTCATTTTATTGTTGGAGTAGGCCATTGTAAATCCACTTTAAAAACAGCAATCCAATTTGATTTTAATTTAATATTTTAATTTAATGGTTGGAGTAGGCCATTGGCAATAAATCTGGCAGTAAAGTTCGTAAATCCACTTTAAGAACAGCAACCCAATTTGATTTTAATTCTATTGTTGGAGTAGGCCATTGTAAATCCACTTTAAGAACAGCAACCCATTTTGATTTTAATTTTATTGTTGGAGTATGCCATTGGCAATAAATCTAGCGGTAAACATCGCAAATCCACTTTTAAAGCAGCACCCCTATTAGATTTTAATACAATATTTTAATTTTATTGTTGGAGCAGGTCATTGTAAATCCAGATCCACATCCACATCCACATCCACATCCACATCCACATCCACATCCACATCCACATCCACATCCACATCCACATCCACATCCACATCCACATCCACATCCACATCCACATCCACATCCACATCCACATCCACATCCACATCCACATCCACATCCACATCCACATCCACATCCACATCCACATCCACATCCACATCCACATCCACATCCACATCCACATCCACATCCACATCCACATCCACATCCACATCCACATCCACATCCACATCCACATCCACATCCACATCCACATCCACATCCACATCCACATCCACATCCACATCCACATCCACATCCACATCCACATCCACATCCACATCCACATCCACATCCACATCCACATCCACATCCACATCCACATCCACATCCACATCCACATCCACATCCACATCCACATCCACATCCACATCCACATCCACATCCACATCCACATCCACATCCACATCCACATCCACATCCACATCCACATCCACATCCACATCCACATCCACATCCACATCCACATCCACATCCACATCCACATCCACATCCACATCCACATCCACATCCACATCCACATCCACATCCACATCCACATCCACATCCACATCCACATCCACATCCACATCCACATCCACATCCACATCCACATCCACATCCACATCCACATCCACATCCACATCCACATCCACATCCACATCCACATCCACATCCACATCCACATCCACATCCACATCCACATCCACATCCACATCCACATCCACATCCACATCCACATCCACATCCACATCCACATCCACATCCACATCCACATCCACATCCACATCCACATCCACATCCACATCCACATCCACATCCACATCCACATCCACATCCACATCCACATCCACATCCACATCCACATCCACATCCACATCCACATCCACATCCACATCCACATCCACATCCACATCCACATCCACATCCACATCCACATCCACATCCACATCCACATCCACATCCACATCCACATCCACATCCACATCCACATCCACATCCACATCCACATCCACATCCACATCCACATCCACATCCACATCCACATCCACATCCACATCCACATCCACATCCACATCCACATCCACATCCACATCCACATCCACATCCACATCCACATCCACATCCACATCCACATCCACATCCACATCCACATCCACATCCACATCCACATCCACATCCACATCCACATCCACATCCACATCCACATCCACATCCACATCCACATCCACATCCACATCCACATCCACATCCACATCCACATCCACATCCACATCCACATCCACATCCACATCCACATCCACATCCACATCCACATCCACATCCACATCCACATCCACATCCACATCCACATCCACATCCACATCCACATCCACATCCACATCCACATCCACATCCACATCCACATCCACATCCACATCCACATCCACATCCACATCCACATCCACATCCACATCCACATCCACATCCACATCCACATCCACATCCACATCCACATCCACATCCACATCCACATCCACATCCACATCCACATCCACATCCACATCCACATCCACATCCACATCCACATCCACATCCACATCCACATCCACATCCACATCCACATCCACATCCACATCCACATCCACATCCACATCCACATCCACATCCACATCCACATCCACATCCACATCCACATCCACATCCACATCCACATCCACATCCACATCCACATCCACATCCACATCCACATCCACATCCACATCCACATCCACATCCACATCCACATCCACATCCACATCCACATCCACATCCACATCCACATCCACATCCACATCCACATCCACATCCACATCCACATCCACATCCACATCCACATCCACATCCACATCCACATCCACATCCACATCCACATCCACATCCACATCCACATCCACATCCACATCCACATCCACATCCACATCCACATCCACATCCACATCCACATCCACATCCACATCCACATCCACATCCACATCCACATCCACATCCACATCCACATCCACATCCACATCCACATCCACATCCACATCCACATCCACATCCACATCCACATCCACATCCACATCCACATCCACATCCACATCCACATCCACATCCACATCCACATCCACATCCACATCCACATCCACATCCACATCCACATCCACATCCACATCCACATCCACATCCACATCCACATCCACATCCACATCCACATCCACATCCACATCCACATCCACATCCACATCCACATCCACATCCACATCCACATCCACATCCACATCCACATCCACATCCACATCCACATCCACATCCACATCCACATCCACATCCACATCCACATCCACATCCACATCCACATCCACATCCACATCCACATCCACATCCACATCCACATCCACATCCACATCCACATCCACATCCACATCCACATCCACATCCACATCCACATCCACATCCACATCCACATCCACATCCACATCCACATCCACATCCACATCCACATCCACATCCACATCCACATCCACATCCACATCCACATCCACATCCACATCCACATCCACATCCACATCCACATCCACATCCACATCCACATCCACATCCACATCCACATCCACATCCACATCCACATCCACATCCACATCCACATCCACATCCACATCCACATCCACATCCACATCCACATCCACATCCACATCCACATCCACATCCACATCCACATCCACATCCACATCCACATCCACATCCACATCCACATCCACATCCACATCCACATCCACATCCACATCCACATCCACATCCACATCCACATCCACATCCACATCCACATCCACATCCACATCCACATCCACATCCACATCCACATCCACATCCACATCCACATCCACATCCACATCCACATCCACATCCACATCCACATCCACATCCACATCCACATCCACATCCACATCCACATCCACATCCACATCCACATCCACATCCACATCCACATCCACATCCACATCCACATCCACATCCACATCCACATCCACATCCACATCCACATCCACATCCACATCCACATCCACATCCACATCCACATCCACATCCACATCCACATCCACATCCACATCCACATCCACATCCACATCCACATCCACATCCACATCCACATCCACATCCACATCCACATCCACATCCACATCCACATCCACATCCACATCCACATCCACATCCACATCCACATCCACATCCACATCCACATCCACATCCACATCCACATCCACATCCACATCCACATCCACATCCACATCCACATCCACATCCACATCCACATCCACATCCACATCCACATCCACATCCACATCCACATCCACATCCACATCCACATCCACATCCACATCCACATCCACATCCACATCCACATCCACATCCACATCCACATCCACATCCACATCCACATCCACATCCACATCCACATCCACATCCACATCCACATCCACATCCACATCCACATCCACATCCACCACATCCACATCCACATCCACATCCACATCCACATCCACATCCACATCCACATCCACATCCACATCCACATCCACATCCACATCCACATCCACATCCACATCCACATCCACATCCACATCCACATCCACATCCACATCCACATCCACATCCACATCCACATCCACATCCACATCCACATCCACATCCACATCCACATCCACATCCACATCCACATCCACATCCACATCCACATCCACATCCACATCCACATCCACATCCACATCCACATCCACATCCACATCCACATCCACATCCACATCCACATCCACATCCACATCCACATCCACATCCACATCCACATCCACATCCACATCCACATCCACATCCACATCCACATCCACATCCACATCCACATCCACATCCACATCCACATCCACATCCACATCCACATCCACATCCACATCCACATCCACATCCACATCCACATCCACATCCACATCCACATCCACATCCACATCCACATCCACATCCACATCCACATCCACATCCACATCCACATCCACATCCACATCCACATCCACATCCACATCCACATCCACATCCACATCCACATCCACATCCACATCCACATCCACATCCACATCCACATCCACATCCACATCCACATCCACATCCACATCCACATCCACATCCACATCCACATCCACATCCACATCCACATCCACATCCACATCCACATCCACATCCACATCCACATCCACATCCACATCCACATCCACATCCACATCCACATCCACATCCACATCCACATCCACATCCACATCCACATCCACATCCACATCCACATCCACATCCACATCCACATCCACATCCACATCCACATCCACATCCACATCCACATCCACATCCACATCCACATCCACATCCACATCCACATCCACATCCACATCCACATCCACATCCACATCCACATCCACATCCACATCCACATCCACATCCACATCCACATCCACATCCACATCCACATCCACATCCACATCCACATCCACATCCACATCCACATCCACATCCACATCCACATCCACATCCACATCCACATCCACATCCACATCCACATCCACATCCACATCCACATCCACATCCACATCCACATCCACATCCACATCCACATCCACATCCACATCCACATCCACATCCACATCCACATCCACATCCACATCCACATCCACATCCACATCCACATCCACATCCACATCCACATCCACATCCACATCCACATCCACATCCACATCCACATCCACATCCACATCCACATCCACATCCACATCCACATCCACATCCACATCCACATCCACATCCACATCCACATCCACATCCACATCCACATCCACATCCACATCCACATCCACATCCACATCCACATCCACATCCACATCCACATCCACATCCACATCCACATCCACATCCACATCCACATCCACATCCACATCCACATCCACATCCACATCCACATCCACATCCACATCCACATCCACATCCACATCCACATCCACATCCACATCCACATCCACATCCACATCCACATCCACATCCACATCCACATCCACATCCACATCCACATCCACATCCACATCCACATCCACATCCACATCCACATCCACATCCACATCCACATCCACATCCACATCCACATCCACATCCACATCCACATCCACATCCACATCCACATCCACATCCACATCCACATCCACATCCACATCCACATCCACATCCACATCCACATCCACATCCACATCCACATCCACATCCACATCCACATCCACATCCACATCCACATCCACATCCACATCCACATCCACATCCACATCCACATCCACATCCACATCCACATCCACATCCACATCCACATCCACATCCACATCCACATCCACATCCACATCCACATCCACATCCACATCCACATCCACATCCACATCCACATCCACATCCACATCCACATCCACATCCACATCCACATCCACATCCACATCCACATCCACATCCACATCCACATCCACATCCACATCCACATCCACATCCACATCCACATCCACATCCACATCCACATCCACATCCACATCCACATCCACATCCACATCCACATCCACATCCACATCCACATCCACATCCACATCCACATCCACATCCACATCCACATCCACATCCACATCCACATCCACATCCACATCCACATCCACATCCACATCCACATCCACATCCACATCCACATCCACATCCACATCCACATCCACATCCACATCCACATCCACATCCACATCCACATCCACATCCACATCCACATCCACATCCACATCCACATCCACATCCACATCCACATCCACATCCACATCCACATCCACATCCACATCCACATCCACATCCACATCCACATCCACATCCACATCCACATCCACATCCACATCCACATCCACATCCACATCCACATCCACATCCACATCCACATCCACATCCACATCCACATCCACATCCACATCCACATCCACATCCACATCCACATCCACATCCACATCCACATCCACATCCACATCCACATCCACATCCACATCCACATCCACATCCACATCCACATCCACATCCACATCCACATCCACATCCACATCCACATCCACATCCACATCCACATCCACATCCACATCCACATC
>CATQIW010000235.1:15000-19344 GCA_958295665.1 Tipula vernalis | reverse complement strand
TCACCCGATGAACTGAGAATAGGGATTGACACTCACAACTGTATGTAATCAAACAGCATACGCTGGTTACAATACAGATGAGGGTGCCAACCGGACAAGGGAAACATTGATGTGAGCATCCGTACAGATCAAACAACGCAAGCGTTGGACTTTGTACGTGATGCTCACAACAAGTTTGAAAAAAAAAAAATCTGAAAAATGAAAAGTCGAAAAATTGAATTTAATTAGCCGAAAGTTTGGGCGCCACTGTAACGAAATCCCCAAAGGGATTACGTTAACAGACATGAGAATAGCGGTCTGATGCGGTATAGTAGCTGGCTAGAGCTCACGGTGCGGCGTGGGGATTCTCAGACATATTTCTCATGCTTGAATAACCGCATGATGAACAAAATTAGAGGGCAAATGGAAATTAACAATTACACTGCCACGGCCTCAGCGGCAAAAGGAAATAATAAGCCGGGAGTGATCGTTTCGGAGTGACCGTCTCAATCCCAGGCGACTACCGCCGTGACTGCCACACGGGCCTCCCCTCATCGGCCCGCCTACTGGGATGCTGTTTCCCAGTCGCGACGGCTCCCGATGCCATTTATGAAGGAGGGACGCCCGCATGACAATCCCAGCGACAATCCCCCGGAACGAGACCGTCACCCCGACGCGATCAACTCATGTGGCGTGCCGCCCTCCAGCACAGCCTGTCCTGGAGGAACGAACGGCACGCACGGAAAAGGAGGGAAAAAGGCCGACCCTTCGCATAACCCCACCTCACATCACCCGATCAATTATTTATTTACGCGCACATGGTGCGGCTTAGCACACGACAGTTAAAATGCAAAAAGAAAATATTTGTTACGGTAAAAGTAAAAAAAAAACTAAAAAAAAAATTCGTTAGGAAAACTACGTTACCACTGATTCTACGTTATATTAAAATTTTACTTTCACTAATCACTGTTAAAATCAAGAAAATAACACAAAAGTACCTGAAAAGAAAATGGACCGCTATGTGGTCGAACCACACCCAAGCGGACAACCGATCCGAAGCGAAGCAAAAAGAAAAATCGCGAAAATCCAAACGCAATCACTCAAACAACGGAGAAAAGATGAAATAGGCGTGATATTTGCTCGGTGTGGGGTTTCCACCAAATCGGTGCACCACCACAAATCGCGCGTATGACCACAAAACGTAAATATATAATATATAGAAAAATAAGCGGAGAAAAAAAACAACTGTTACAATTAAAAATTTACAGTTGGTTAATTTCCGCTGATAGCGTACCTTTTTATTTCTTACCCACTTTGGCCCGTCCGACCACACTGCAAACAGCGCCGACGCAGGATCCCCCTCAAACACCTGTGGCCCTGCCCCCACGGGCGGGAATACTGCTTCAATATCACCGTTTGACCAACGGGGTTTGAATAAAATATTACTCTGAGCGTTAATTTAACTTAGAACCCCATAAATTCAAATCACCATGAATTTTCACTGGGAATTCACACAATGTTTTATATTTACACAATTTCAGATATTATTACACGTAAAGCAAACAAAGAGGAAAAAAAAACAAAACCTTTTCTTATTTATCGTTCAACATTGGACGATGTTTAATCTAATTATAATTTATTATTTTTTTTTTTTTATAAAATTGCGTAAAATAAATATTACTGCCAATCATCCACTACAAACAAAAGAATAATTTTTCAAAACTGTGGTATAATGGCCTAAATGTTTTACAACTAAACTGTTTGTGATGCAAACTTTATTTCGCACAACACTTATGTTCATAACAATTTATTTTCTTATACAATCTACAATATAATGGCACTATATATTTGGTTTGTATCGTTAATTATTTTTATATCATTTTTATTTTTATTTTTTTTTTTACAGCTATAGTACGAGTATTCATGAACTCACAAATCAAAAAAAAAATTTTATATTGTATATAATAAATCGACCATGTTCTTAAAAAAACCCAAACTTGACTTTTCTCACCAAAATTGAAAAAAAAACTTTTCTTAACAAATTACTTTTAGATTCTATTAATTATTTTATTTATATTTTTTTTTTTTTTTTTTACTACAAACTTGAATTATACAACTCAAAAATAGACCGCTTTAATTAAAAAACCAAAACTAGACTATTTTATTTTTAATTTTTTTATATAAAAAAAAGTGACTTATCGTCAACCAAAAACTCAAACTCGACTAACTAATCAAAAAAATATTTTACATCAATTACAAAAAAATCAGAAAATTTTCCCCCTCCCATTTTTTTCTTCGCATCGCTGTTTGTCCCGCTCGCGGCACTTGTGCACACACACAATCAGTTTTATTATTTTTTTTTTTTTTTTTATTGTAAAATCTTTATTCATGTGTATATTCTCTTTTTTTTTTTTTGTTTATATGTGCACAAATACAACGAATGAAACCACCAACGACGACGAACATATATATATACTCAGTTGTACGGTCGCTTCGGCTTCATGTCTAATCAGCCGATCGGTTTTCTTCCCCACACAAAGCAAATATCACGCGTTAACTCAAGCCAATAATATCAACAAGAAAAATGGAATATTCGAGATTGGACATTTTCGCATTGTAAACATTCCATCTCATACCACACAATACACATACACACACCATCTCGCAAGAAATATATATGCTTGTACATGATAATATAGAAAACAAGTAAATGCAGGGGAAAACAAAATAAAATATTTTTACATAACAATCGGTGAGAATATTAATTTGAATTTTGGGAAAGCATAGATCAGAGCGTATGTATATACAACCCTATGGTGGTCATGGTATAATAAAAAAAAATTCAAACTATTTGAGCGTTTGGAGTTTTCGCAATAGAAATTTTTCTGCTTCAAGTGGAGACGCATACCAGTCGTAACAATCTAACCATCGAAAAAGTGTTAAGGTTTTCATAGTAAACCGTAAGTAATTAACATTTTACAGAAAAAAAAATTTGAATTTTTTTTTTGAATTATAAATATATATATATATGGGTAATATATAACAGAGTTACACAAGTATTTAATCGTTATTCATAAGAAGTTCGGACAGACTACACGAAGCGAATTAGGGCCGTTGCCTGGGACGATAAAATCCGCGGTTACCTATGTTTTTTTCTAATAAAACAATTTGCAATAAAAATTTCTAATTTGCAAACAAGAATGGAAATGGCTTATTCGTTAATCTCCAGTCACGCGCATGACTATTTTT
Organism: Tipula vernalis; assembly: GCA_958295665.1. Lineage (NCBI taxonomy): Eukaryota > Metazoa > Arthropoda > Insecta > Diptera > Tipulidae > Tipula > Tipula vernalis. The sequence continues at coordinate 16,116 of CATQIW010000235.1, read as the reverse complement.
TTTTGTTTTAATACCTTTTACTCTCTTTTCATTTCGTAGTATGCGATTGGTTATGTTTTTTACACTGTAATCACAACCGTATTTATATACGCTGTTATTTTACTTATACATTCAGCAGTATACATATTTTTACAGCAATAGTATACAATGTAGCAGGCTTTCTAAAGAGAGAATTTTAGCAGGTTTTAGTGTGATACTTTGGTGCATATACTGAATGTCATCATATTCGGTCAAGAAATAACCGAGTTCCTTCATAATTGGCCATATTCCAGAACTTCCTCTAAAAATGATGTAAGAATCAAATTTCCATAGTTTGTACTGAATTTCATCATAATCTGTTAAAAAATAACCGAGTTCCTTTGTAATCGGTCATATTCCAGAACTTCCTCTAAAAATCATGTAAGAATCCCATTTCCATCGTACATACTGAATTTCATCATAATCTGTTAAAAAATAACCGAGTTCCTTCCTAATTGGCCATATTCCAGAACTTCATCTAAAAATCATGTAAGAATCCCATTTCCATCGTATATACTGAATTTCATCATAATCTGTTCAAAAATAACCGAGTTCCATCCTAATTGGCCATATTCCAGAACTTCCTCTAAAAATCATGTAAGAATCCCATTTCCATCGTATATACTGAATTTCATCATAATCTGTTAAAAAATAACCGAGTTCCTTCCAAATTGGCCATATTCCAGAACTTCATCTAAAAATCATGTAAGAATCCCATTTCCATCGTATATACTGAATTTCATCATAATCTGTTAAAAAATAACCGAGTTCCTTCATAATTGGCCATATTCCATAACTTCATCTAAAAATCATGTAAGAATCCCATTTCCATCTTATATACTGAATTTCATCATAATCTGTTAAAAAATAACCGAGTTCCTTCCTAATTGGCCATATTCCATAACTTCATCTAAAAATCATGTAAGAATCCCATTTCCATCGTATATACTGAATTTCATCATAATCTGTTAAAAAATAACCGAATTCCATCCTAATTGGCCATATTCCAGAACTTCCTCTAAAAATCATGTAAGAATCCCATTTCCATCGTATATACTGAATTTTATCATAATCTGTTAAAACATAACCGAGTTTGTT
>CATQIW010000235.1:0-2500 GCA_958295665.1 Tipula vernalis | reverse complement strand
ACAGACAACTCTTACGTATTAAAACCACACCCCGTTAGAAGCATAGTATAACAGAGGCAAAAATGTCTGCAAAGTTTCTACACCATAACCCTGCCGGCATCTAGTTAAGAAATTTGAGTCTCGTTCGTTATCGGAATTAACCAGACAAATCACTCCACGAACTAAGAACGGCCATGCACCACCACCCATAGATTCGAGAAAGAGCTATTAATCTGTCTTACTCATTTATGTTCGGACCTGGTAAGTTTCCCCGTGTTGAGTCAAATTAAGCCGCAGGCTCCACTCCTGGTGGTGCCCTTCCGTCAATTCCTTTAAGTTTCAACTTTGCAACCATACTTCCCCCGGAGCCCAAAAGCTTTGGTTTCCCGGAAAGCGACTGAAAGAGCCATATATGTAGCTCCATCCAATTGCTAGCTGGCATCGTTTATGGTTAGAACTAGGGCGGTATCTGATCGCCTTCGAACCTCTAACTTTCGTTCTTGATTAATGAAAACATCTTTGGCAAATGCTTTCGCTTATGTTAGTCTTACGACGGTCCACGAATTTCACCTCTCGCGCCGTAATACTAATGCCCCCAACTGCTTCTATTAATCATTACGTCTTGATCTAAAAACCAATTGAAAATAGAACAGACGTCTTATTCCATTATTCCATGCAGAGAATATTTAGGCACAAATGGCCTGCTTTAAGCACTCTAATTTGTTCAAAGTAATTGTACTGTTCTAGACCAGCACTCGGTAAAGAGCACTAATTTAGATTTATTACGCGGATAAACTTACGTTTAAGCCACTACAGTAATACGTCATAGCATCAAGATGATGTACGAACCCAGTTACGGTGTACCACCTGTGCTTGACACAAGTTCAACTACGAACGTTTTAACCGCAACAACTTTAATATACGCTATTGGAGCTGGAATTACCGCGGCTGCTGGCACCAGACTTGCCCTCCAATTGTTCCTTGTTAAAGGATTTAAAGTGTACTCATTCCAATTACAGAGCCTCGGAATGAGTCCTGTATTGTTATTTTTCGTCACTACCTCCCCGTGCTGGGATTGGGTAATTTACGCGCCTGCTGCCTTCCTTAGATGTGGTAGCCGTTTCTCAGGCTCCCTCTCCGGAATCGAACCCTGATTCCCCGTTACCCGTTGCAACCATGGTAGTCCTAGATACTACCATCAATAGTTGATAGGGCAGACATTTGAAAGATCTATCGCCGGTACTGGACCATGCGATCTACATGTTATTCAGATTCATCTTATTAACGACACAGTATATAAATATACCTTAATGTATCGATTGATTTTAATCTAATAAAAGCACACGTTCCTTGCGGTCCGTGATTATGTGCATGTATTAGCTCTAGAATTACCACAGTTATCCATGTAACTATGTATACGATCTAATAAATCATAACTGATATACTGAGCCTTTTGCGGTTTCACTGTTCGAGAGTGTGTACTTAGACATGCATGGCTTAATCTTTGAGACAAGCATATAACTACTGGCAGGATCAACCAGAATGTACATTATTATTTTGCTCATAAAATGTCAATCATTTTATGAACTAATTTATAATATTTCGTATTAATTTTAGTATCAAACCAATACAATTCATATGATAAACTTACGTTTATTCGTTTAATTTGCATCATCAAAGTTGCAAATTTTTCGTTTATATTTTACATGTGAATAAGAATTTTGTACTTAACGATATAAAATTCTCACATTAACCAAATATAATACCAAGTAAACATTGTTAAATTACTTTAAGGTAAATTTTTAAAAATATTTTTTTTTCAAAAATATTTTTTTTTTCTTCTTACTACAATAAACGGAGAGGCCAACAGAAACAAAAAACAGAACCATTGAAAAAAAAAAAAAAAAAAAAAAATTTATTTTTCCTTTGTATTACTATGAAAACCTTAACACTTTTTCGATGGTTAGATGTTTCCATTATTTCTCTAATACTTTATTATGAAATACAAAGGAAAAATATTTTTTTTTTTTTTTTTTTTTTTTATATATATATATATATATATATATATAAATATATATATATATATATATATATATATATATATATATATATATATATATATATATATATTTATAATTAAAAAAAAAAATTCAAATTTTTTTTTCTGTAAAATGTTAATTACTTACGGTTTACTATGAAAACCTTAACACTTTTTCGATGGTTAGATGTTTCCATTATTTGTCTAATACTTTATTATGAAATACAAAGGAAAAATAATTTTTTTTTTTTTTTTTTTTATATATATATAATATTTTGTAAATATTTTGTAAATATTTTATAAATATATATATATATATATATATATATATATATATATATATATATATATATATATATATATATATATATATATATATATATACGATGGAAATGGGATTCTTATATTATTTTTAGAGGAAGTTCTGGAATATGGCCAATTAGGAACAAACTCGGTTATGTTTTAACAGATTATGATAAAATT
>CATQIW010000234.1:0-17313 GCA_958295665.1 Tipula vernalis | reverse complement strand
ATACCAGATACCTAGATCCATTTATGTAATGCAACAAAGTTGGCGTCAGTTTCATAGTAAGATGGTATATTTTGCAAAATTTCCAAATCCCTTTATACCAATATTAAAGTAAAGTGTCCATCCTTATGTATAACTTCGAAGCTACGGGTGTTTAACAGATGTTGATGGAATTTTTCCCATTGTACCGAGTATTTTCTCATTATTGTTTTAAGCAACAGTTTATTAAAATCGGTTACGTAGTTCCAAGCTAATAGTATTTAGTGTTGTTTTGACATAGGGCAGATAGATTTGTACCTTACAAAATTCAGCAACTGTGCAGAAATTGCAGCTTATATTACAGTTAGTACCGAAAGTACAGAAAGACCGTAAATCTAATTTTGCGTATTCGTCAATTTGGTTGTAAAACGTAGAATTGCGAATATTTTTCTGCTGAATTAATTATTGAATGGGCGAGTAAGTGCGCTTTTGTATGCAAACACTGTAAATGCAAACCAACTGAAAATTACGCAGTCAACGGAGAAGACAATCCGTCTCTAAGCAATCACGAAGTGGAACTACGACGTTCAGCCAGAATACGAAGACCTCCTGAAAGATTGCACTATTAAACGGTTTTGTTTAAATTTAAGCCTTAAAATTTTGCATAATTATTAAATTTTGAAACTGAATTTTTATTAGAAGAAGGAAAATGTTATGTACATGATCACACTTATTTACATACTTATTTGTACATGACCTATTTATATAAAGCCTATTCGTATTGTACATGGCCTATGAATCGGTATTGATACATAGCCTACGATTATGATATTTTTAATAATAAACTTCAGTCTTGTTCTCATACTTGAAGCTGCTGTTTCATTTACTGTATCGTAGTTACGATTCCAATATACAACATTTGGCGACGAAGCGGTAAACATAATTTTTTTTTTGTGTTTTGTTGAAACGCACGCGTGTTGGCTATATATATATATATATATATATTTTTTTAAGTGAGAGCAATTTTTTTTTTGTGAATATTATGGCAAACCAAAGTGCATTTATTGGTTCAATTGAATGCTTTGATAAATCAAAGTGCGATTTCGAAACGTATATGGAACGATTTTCCGAATTAATTAAGATTAATAAAACAGTAATAACTGCGGAAACCAAGTTACCGTTTTTTCTTACTTCTATTGGTGCGGATGCTTTTATTACTTTAAAAAACCTGTGTACACCTAACTCGCCCGCAGAAAAATCCTATAACGAGTGCGTAGAGTTGCTTAAACAACATTATAATCCAAAAAAATTGGTTGTTTTGGAACGTTTTAAATTTAATAAACGGGAACAAAAAGCAACAGAAACAATTGGCGATTACATCATGGAATTGAAAAGAATGGCGCGTACATGTGAGTTTGGTACATTTCTAAATGACGCGCTACGGGATCGGTTTATTAGTGGTTTATGTAGTAGTGCTATCCAAAACCGTTTAGTGGAAAGTGATATCTCGTTTGAAAATGCATGTACTAAGGCGTTAAGTATGGAATTAGCTGCGAGTGAAACAAAACATTTTCATACAGAAACGGAAATTTCATATATACAGTTTAATAAGAGAAATCAAGTGAGAAATACAAACGTGAAACAATCGACAACAATAAAGCAAGCTTCAAGTATGAAAGGTTATAAAAATAACGAAAATAATAAAGCGTGTTCGAGGTGTGGCAAAGTACATAACGGGGAAGAATGCCCAGCAATCAAGTGGTCATGTTTCAAGTGCAAGCGAAGGGGTCATACAGCTAAAATGTGTCACGCAAATCGGTCGGTTCATCAGGTTGAAGATGAAATACCGGGTGATAAAAGTTCGGATGATGACGTGTTAGGGTATATTTATCAGATAAACGGTAATAAAACTAAACCGGTGTTTATAGTTTTATCGGTAAATAATATCGACCTTCGTTTTGAAGTGGATACTGGAGCCTGTGGAACCGTTATTTGTGCGTCGACGTTTCAGAAGATTTTTGGAGTGTTACCTCTACAGCCACATAATAGTTTGAAAACCGTGAGTGGAAAAACAATAACGGTTGATGGATTTACAGTAGTCAATGTAAATCATCGAAATAAAAATCATGCATTAGAATTGATTGTAGTGAAAACAGACAAACAATTTGTACCGTTATTGGGGCGTACTTGGTTAAGCGTACCCTTTCCCAAGTGGGAACAACAATTCATGGTGAGCCACGTGGATGTGAAAAGCAACGGCGACAATGACCTTCAAGTACTTGTAGACTCGTACAAGGTCAAATTTCCAAATGTGTTTTCAGAAGAAAATTTGTCAATTAAATTGCACAAAGCATCAATTGAATTGAAAGATAATTGGATGCCGGTGTTCTGCAAGCCGTATACTGTACCATATTCACTCCGATCAAAAGTGGAGGAGGAACTTCAAAAAATGCAAGCTAATGGTACAATATTCCCTGTACATACAAGAGAATGGGCCAGTCCAATTGTTACAACGTTGAAGAAAGACGGCCGTTTACGTATTTGTGTTGACTTTAAAACAACAGTTAATCGGGTTATAAATAACGATTCGTATCCATTACCACAATGTGATGACATTCTAGCTAGTTTAACGGGAGGTCAAAGATTTACAGTATTGGATTTGTCCGGAGCCTACCAGCAATTGGAGATTGATGAAAAGTCGAAACCATTATTTACAATCAACACGCATTTGGGATTGTTCCGTTTTAACCGTTTAACATATGGTATATCATCGGCTCCTGCTATTTTCCAGCGCACAATGGACCAAATTTTAAACGGAGTGCCTCGAACGTTTTGCTACTTAGATGACGTAATTATAACGGGTTGTACTATGGAAGAATGTGCTGCCAATACGGAAAAGGTCTTGGAGCGTCTTTCGAACTTTAACGTACGAGTAAATTTGAACAAGTGTTTATTCTATCAGCCTAGTGTGGAATATTTAGGTCATGTGATCAACAAAGACGGAGTGCAACCGTGCCCGAAGAAAGTGGTGGCTATCAAAGAAGCGCCAACACCTACCAACATCACCGAGTTGAAATCCTATTTAGGATTGGTCAACTATTATAGAAAATTTGCACCAATGCAAGCAGATGTGTTGACATCACTGTACCGTCTTACTCAAAAAGACGTAGATTTTATATGGGGTGCGGAAAGTCAGCAGGCGTTTGAGTTATCGAAAGCAATTATCTCCGAAAAAAGTTGATTGGTACATTATGACCCTACAAAGCAACTGTTCCTGTCATGTGACGCAAGTTCTACAGGTGTAGGAGCTGTCTTAAGCCAAATGTGCAACAAAGTGGATCAGCCCGTAATATTTGCTTCAGCAACGTTGTCGGAAGCTGAGCGAAAGTATTCGCAACTGGAAAAAGAGGCGTTAAGTATAATTTTTGGCTTAAAAAAATTTAATAAATTTCTACTTGGCAGGTCCTTTGTAATTTATACTGATCATCAGCCATTGATTAGTATTTTCAACCCACGGAAAGGCATTTCAATAACAGCTGCATCCAGGTTACATCGTTGGGCCATAATTTTATCGGCATATAACTACTCCATTAGTTATAAACGAGGCCGAGAAAATTCGGTAGCTGACGCGTTGTCGCGTTTAGCGCTGCCATCTACACAAAGTATCGACATTACATCTAGTCTTATCAATCTGTTAATGGATTGTGAGGAATTGCCAATATCAGCGGAAGATGTTGCTAAAAACACTAATTTGGACCCATTAATGTCGAGACTAGTAACAACAATAACTAATGGTTGGTCTAATTCTTGCGAAGACCCTCATTGGAAACCATATTTTGTTCGACGTTTCGAATTGACGGTAGAAAAAGGATGTATTGTTTGGGGTAACCGAGTTGTCATACCGACTGCTCTAAGACATCATGTATTGAAACTTCTACACGAAAACCACCCTGGCATGGTCAAGATGAAACTATTGGCTAGGTCTACGCTATGGTGGCCAGGTCTAAATCAAGAAATCGAGGAATTGGTGCGTGAATGTGAGCCGTGCCAACGCTTCCAAACAAACAACAAAATGGACGAAACATACTTAGGCTGGCCAAAATTACAACGTCCTTGGACCAGACTACACGCCGATTTCTTCTACTTCAATGATACTACGTTTCTTTTACTGATCGACTCAACATCAAAGTGGATTGATTTGCACGTAATGGAAGCAACAGCAGCAGTGGATGTTATTGATAAATTGAGACAATCCTTTAGCTATTTTGGTATACCACATCTGTTAGTAACGGACAATGGTCCGCCGTTTTCGTCCGAACGATTTTTAAAGTTTTTAAGGTGTAATGAAATTGAGCCAATGAAGAGTCCACCATATTTACCACAAGCTAACGGAATGGTAGAACGAGCGGTTCAGTAAAGCAAAACTTCAAGAAGTCATGGGGAGATTTAAAATCAACTAAAGCCGATTTGAAGAAACACGTTCAGAGTTTCTTGTTTACATACCGCACCAAACCGACACCGAGTACTTCAAAAAGTCCGGCGGAATTTCTACTTAAGTATTCGCCTAGAACGTTATTAAGTCAATTGCGACCGAATTACGGAGATTCACAGATTATATCCGGCCCGACAAATTTGACGTTTCCCTCAAAAATATTCGAATCTAAAGACCCCGTGTGGGTAAAGCTTAACAAACCATTTTGGGAGTCCGCTACAGTCGAGAATCCTATCAGTTGGAATCGATATATCATCACGTACGAAGGCAAACTGAGAATAGTACACCAACGACAATTACGGCCACGTGCTTTGCCTGGTGGAACGGGTAACTATTTACAGCCGTCTTCTATGAATTCATCTACAGTACTACACCCCTCAGAGGAGAATGAAAATACAACATCGCAATTGCAACAACCAACCAGTACCAGAAAATCTATACTACCAACTGAAAATTACGCAGTCAACGGAGAAGACAATCCGTCTCTAAGCAATCACGAAGTGGAACTACGACGTTCAGCCAGAATACGAAGACCTCCTGAAAGATTGCACTATTAAACGGTTTTGTTTAAATTTAAGCCTTAAAATTTTGTATAATTATTAAATTTTGAAACTGAATTTTTATTAGAAGAAGGAAAATGTTATGTACATGATCACACTTATTTACATACTTATTTGTACATGACCTATTTATATAAAGCCTATTCGTATTGTACATGGCCTATGAATCGGTATTGATACATAGCCTACGATTATGATATTTTTAATAATAAACTTCAGTCTTGTTCTCATACTTGAAGCTGGTGTTTCATTTACTGTATCGTAGTTACGATTCCAATATACAACAGATATGTCACTCGATTTTACTTGATAGAAGAATATTGATCCGGTAGTATATTTTGTAGTATTTGGAATGCATTTGAATTAGTCGAAATGATTATCGATACAAAAAGTGTGCTTCAGAAACTTCACAGAACTTTATTTTAATAAATTTTTAATATGAAAAAATTCTTACATTATTTTAAATTCTTAACCTCAACCTTTGGGAATTATTGAAGATTTGTATTAGTAGTCAATAGCTATCTTTAAATTTATGTGATTGCTTAATAGTCAAAACTCTTAAAAATTTTAGAACCGTAAAGAACCTAGAAGTTAAAATCGCAAAAATAAAAATTCGTTTAGTTTTTAGTAAGACTGGGGTTAGCCTGCTTAAAAAAATTTATACGCCCTAAAAAATTGAATAATTTTGAAATTAAAAAAATTTATGAATTATTAAAATTTTTATAAATAAACCATTTAAAATAAATTACGAAATTAAAGAGCTCTAAAGATTTTAATTAATTAAATTTAATAATTAAAATTATTTTAAAGCAATTACAACATTTCAAATATTATATGTGTTTCAATAATTTTAATGACATATGCAGATTTAGCAATTTAACAAATTATAAGAATTTGAAAAGTTTCAGTATTTAAATTATTTAAATTATTGGAGTTTTTTAATTTATATGAAGACAGTCTTCCCGAAAAATGTAAGATAATTTATTCCATGCATATTAAAAATTACACGAATTTGTTAAATAATTCTAATTAAAGTAAAAAAAAATTGTAAATTGTTGTTTTTTAAATATCATTAATTTGGAAGAAAATGAAATTTTGATTTTCGGGATCTCCTTGGACTCCTTGAAATTTAAAAATCTCAAAATTATTTAATTTCACAAATTTGTACAAATTTATAAAATTAATGAATTTTTAAAACAATTTCTTTAATCGCTTAAACCTCGAAAAAAATTGATTTGAAAAAGGTTTTCAAATTTCAATTAAGAAAAACAGTAGCAATAAGAAAAATGTTGTGCATTGCACTTTTGATTTGCGTGCAATAAAAATCGGATATTCTCTCACAAAAAAAACACTCAAATGTTGTGCATTTGATGGAAATTATTTAGCTTACGTGGGTCCCATTTGAAACGCGATATTTCAAAATGCGATACGGTACAAAACGCGATATGGTACAAAACGCGATATTTCGAAACGCGATATAGTACAAAATTCCATATGATACAAAACTCAATGTGATACAAAACGGAATATTTCAAAACGCGATATGGTATACAAAACGCGATATAGTACAAAACGCGATATAGTACAAAACGCGATAATTAAAAAGGTAACATTTCAAAACGCATATCCTTGTTCCATCGTACATGTTCAATTTCATCATAAAGATTAAATAATTTTAAAATATCGCGTTCTGTACCGTATCGAGTTTTGAAATAACGCGTTTTAAAGTATCGCATTTTGTGCCATCTCGAGTTTTGTACCATATCGGGTTTTCAAATGTCGCGTTATGAAATATCACGTTTTGTACTTTATATCGTTTCATCATATCGCATTTTGAAATATCACGTTTCGAGTGGACCACATTTTGAATTTACCCCATGTTGTGAATCGACGAAGAGAGTATAACCAAAAAGAGAGTATAACCAAGAGAGCGTAAAATATACCGGTGTGAAGTTTCATTAAATTCATTAAATTCGCACTTGTTTTCACAAACAGATCTTGTACTTTGAAAAGCTTATACTAAAAGGGTTCGACATGATAATATCAAATTTATTGCTATTGGGGAACACTACGAAATTATTTATATACTTTATAAGAAATAAATAAGTGCACTTCACACCAATGTAAAATATTCTTGCTCTAAAACAATAAATAAATTAAACTTAGTTCCAAAAATTTTAATGGTTTAACAAAAATTTTCTATTCGCATTACCTAAATTACAATTTGGTTCACATTAAGAATTTAGAAAATTGACAAAATGTCAAAATTTTGCAAGACGTTTAGTTTTTTTTTAAGGTTTTCAGAGTATTAATTGTTGATGATTAAAGTAAAGGCTGGTATAGAAAAATTCGTTGGATTATCGCCTAAGACTAATTTAATTAATGTGTACTGGACTCAAACTAATTGAGTTGCTGTTGTTCAAAGTTTGTAAGACTACTCTGTACTGTAAGACTTGTTTTAATTTTATTTTTCAATAAAAATTGAAATTAATTTGAAATTTGATCGGTTTAAAAACTTGTTTTCATCAAAATTAGAAAAAATTTTGTATGATACACGGTCGATAATGCCATTTTGTATGACTTGGGTAATTTTGTGGAGTTCGCTTCGTTCGTTCCGCAAACATCTTGCTCATTATACAAAATGCATTCCATAATGGGTTGCGCAAGATCTTGTTGGAAGCTGTAATTCTGGTAGGCCCTAGGTCTACGTTAGGTGTAAAAATATTGAAGATCTTTCTGTTTCCTCTATTTTTTAGAAAACGATTACTAGATCCGACCAAGAAGAGCATCTTCGTATCATCTAGAGTAGTAAACTCTCTTGGAATTACCACCTTTTGATTATATGCTTTCCGGTTTTCATCTTGGTTTTTTAGGATTTGTTCCGTAGCATCATCTCGAACATGGTCACGTTCAACGTTAAATAGTTTTATCCCTCTCATCTTCTTTAACTTTTCACATCTAGACGTCTTCTGGACGTCTTCGGGATGACATATAATTTACAAATCTCTGAGGTCTTGTTGTAAACATACACCAATTCTGAGGTTTTTCTATGGCTAATTTCGTGAGGGCAGGGTAAGGGTTCTATGAAGTCTCTTCACCTGTCCATTCCATGTAGGAACACCAATTGTAATCTGGACGTGCTTAATATTATAGATTCTACAATATTTACAGAATATGTTTGACATGAACGCCGGCCCACTATTAGTAATAAAGCGTAAAGGATTACTAAATATAGGTTTATGGTCCTCAAGCTTGGAAATTACCTCTTCAGATGTCCTGGACTTGACAGGATAAATTCAAGCAAAATTAGTAAAAGCATCTATAATGGAGAAAATGTATTTATAGTTTTTGTTAGTCAATGTCATTGGGCTTGACCAATTTTGGTATGGAAAATTCCCTTTAGATCAATTATCTGGAGTGTCCTTTTTCATAAATTTTTTTTTATCATTTCACCTTACATAACCCTTGGCACCCAAAGCAGCTTTCTACCCTCTTCTGCTTATTTGTATAGTACATCGTCTGGTAAAATATAATCTTTGAATGGGTCGGCTATCGGTAGTCTTATAACCAAGTTTAATCGATCATCGTTTAATTGAGCGAGTTTGATGCGGTTGACGGTCTCATTTTGGATTACCATAACTGGGTTTCAACATGCCGCATTTTAGTACCAGGTCTATATTCGTTCTGGTGATCAATTTCTTCAAGTATTATTGCCCATCCGGCGATTCGTGCTGTTATATCTTTCTTTGTCATAATCATTTTGAAGGCTGTGACTATTTTGAAACTTATCCCCAATAAGTAGACCCTGAATTTCTTCAAAGATGTTAGGATCGCAAGCACTTCAAGTTCATAAATTGAATAACGCTCTTCAAGAGGGGGATGAAATGCTAATATTCTTCTGAATCTTTTTACAGTAAGCTAGCCCGAAATCCCACTTCCGAAGCGTCCGTGTGAAGTTCGGTCTCCGCGTCTAACTGAACATCTTTCTTGTTTTTCGATTGTGGAAACTTACCCACGGCATCTGTTTTCGCTTTTGATGGTGTAATTGAGCAGTTAGAAATCATATATCGCAACCTGTATTTTTCGGCAGAGGAATTCCCATTTACTCTAATTTATATTTAATCCATAAGCTTCGGCTAACCTTAAGATTTCTTTGACTCTAACTATAAATTTTCTTCTTCGTTTTTTCCACAAATTATAAGGTCATCCTTGTACACAACGACTTTCTTCTGGACAATCATTGTTCGAAATATAAACTTTATAAACCCTTGAAATACGGTAGCAGTATATTTTAAGCTTTCTTCGGCCATCTTTCCATGAAAAAACCCATTTTCTAAGTCATCTGTGGTAAAGACTTTGGCATCAGAAAGTTGGTCCACTTGGTCATCTATTAGATGCAGAGGATATCTGTCCATTATATGATTTCCTTATTCAGTCGTCTGTAATCGAACGCACAACTGTTTTGAATTATTTTTCTTATTTAAGAACTTTGTTTGGATTGGTTTGTAAATAGTAATAATACAATCGATCGCTTTTGAATATTTTCGGTGTCCAACCTTTGCTTTTCAGCTTCATTGTCTTCATTTTTGCTTAGAACGAAACATTCCCAAAAATCTGGAATTTTCTCTAAGACCACATTTCCCCTCAAACCGTACCTATTAAAACGTCTTTGCCAATAATCATCTTTATTTTCATGGCTTCAATTTTGGCAACATGAACGGATGTATCGTATGAATCTCCATCGATAGTCAGTGAGTTTCCAATTCTAGACAAGTTTATATAGTAGTCAGGAGTGAAGAAAAAATACCGATGTATTCGTCTTGATGTAAAAGTGTTTCGTCACTTCCAGTATGTCTATTATTGCGTGAATATTATAATCACTTATTCTTATAGCTTTAAATGATGTATTTTCAACGTTCTTTGTTAAATGTTTACAAGCCGCGCCGTTACTTTAACTACCCTTCTTTATATCACGCGATTTATGTCTTTTGGAGTCACAGTTATGATGCCTCTGAAATTATGATTACCACTGGATGTAGATGTAATCGGGGAACTCGTAGGAGATCTCTGCTTATATATTGCGTATAGATTGCACCATAGATCTTGGATGCCATCGATTGCTCACTGGATAATAGGTTGCTCATCAACATTCCCTATTGACGCCATTTCTCTGGTATGATCCCTCTTTGTTGCTTTTATTTCGCGCTATCAATTTTTTATTAATTTCGGCAATATTAATTGAATGGCCTAGACCTACCGGCTATAGTTTTGCAAGGCCGCCAAGAGACTTTTAAGAATAAAGAAATGTTTAGATTGCGCACACCAGCTTTTTACAACACACCAGACATATCATAATGTGAAATCTGATTGGATTTACTCGATGTTGTTGGTGTATCATGATTCCTTTCCGAAGATCGAGCAAATTCTTGCAAAATATTTTGAAAAATTGCTCAAAAAATCGGTGTACTAATGTTCATTGTTTGTTTCATCTGATAGAGACCTGATGTTCTTTTATTTCGTTTTTCCCAAATTCTGTTGGACAGTAAAGTTGAAATAGAATGCGGGACAACAAACACTTTCGCTTTACCGTACAAAATTTGTTAACAAAACTTTTTAAACGTGGTTTTAAAACTTTGTTTTTTTCACCGTTCTCTTTAATATGCGAGAGGTCAAGACCCAAATTCACCGAAAATTCAATAACACAAACTATCAAACACAAATGAAACAGTAACAATTATTATTTAAATGACTTTTATTACAAATAATATTGATAAACAATATTGACAATCTGATGACTACTGACCCCTCCCATATCGGCAAAATCGTTTATTTACATTTTTCTTACTCTTCTGTTTTGATCGATGTTTGTATGTATTGAACAAATGGTCCTTCTTGAAGAATGTTTAGAGGCTACTGAAGCCGTGGTTTCAGTATAGAAAGATAAGTGATTTCAAGGATTAAGCTTTCGAGGAATATGCCTGCAAGGAAAACAGATTTAAAAAAAAAAAGGTTTGCTGCATTTGTTATCATCAAAGCCAAGGTTATTTAGTGTTAAGGAAACTAATATTTAGATAAAGGAAGGAGCTTTACATAACATGACAAATTTTATTTTGAATATTTCTTAAATTTCGGTAAGAGAAAACTAAAATAAATAAATTATTATTTAATTTGTAATTTTTTTGAGTATTAATCCTAGCATAACAGCCCAACTTCTTAACGGTTTGCTGCTAGTCATGTTGACCGTCATATCAATTCGAATTTATCAAGACTTTTAAGCTACATTTTCACAATGAATTTTTTTTTTTTTGAAATTGGAGCATATTTTGGGGCAACCTAAGAAAATATTATCAAGCTTCATTATCTTAATCAAAAGTTGTAAACCATTGGGTTTAAGGTATTAAGGTACTACTTCCTTGCTTTTTAAGATTAAAAGGCGCCATTAAAGGCGTGGAAGCTCGCCGCGTATCGTCTTACCAACGAATGTGTTAAATGGTAAAATAATAATTAAGACATTAATACTTTCAACGTATAATACCAATTTTTATATTTTTTGGACGCATATACACATTAAAAAATTTTATTAATTTATTCTTTCTTTTTACAATTTTTTATCGAATTAGATATAAAAAACAAAAAATACATAAATTATGTATTATTGTGACATTTGGTACAAATCGGGAATTATTAAACACAAAAGATTCAAAATGAATAGAAACAGCAACAAAATTAAAATTTGAATAAATTGTATGAACTAATCAATAAATTATAATTTTCGGCCGAATGTTGTTTGTCGCATCATTATATTTGCGTAATATTTAAATAGAAGTAACGTACTCTTCCCGTAAACAAACAAAAAAAAACCGAAATCGGTTAATTACATGACCGCGACCTAAAACACTAAAATATAGAAATTTAACAGCTTGCATTTGAACGGAGCGACAAGCGACCGTTTGAAATTTGGTTTTTTATATAAATATTCAACGAATAGACCAACAATATATAATATAAAATTATGATCACCGCATCATCGACTCGTTAATTATTAATTTTTTGTAAAATAACTTAATTATTGTATTTATCAATATTTACGAAACTAAAATCATAAAGTTAAATCAAATTAATTATTCCATATAGTATAGATTGGAAGCTTATTAATTTGACAAGCTTTTGTATAGATTTTGTAAATATGAATATTTATAGAATTTGAAACATTAAGAATGGCTTGTGCATAAGCATTATAGATTCAGTCTTTCGAGTATAAGGTGATTAAGTGATTCTTTACAAATTGCCATTGGAGACAAGCGAAAAAGTATCTCACTACTACATTGTCGCTCCAAATATGCAACAGTAAAATTATTTATCTTGGTCAAACGTCGGATTACATTTTTTTAATTTAGAATTTTGGTATAGTTTCTGACGCTAGGCTTTAATGTTATTCGCTGTTTTACCCTAGACATAAAGAACGCCTTCTACAGTATCTACACGCAGGATGCCATTTTGTAAATTTTGCGGTAAACGATTTTTTTACGCTTCCAATTTATTTGAAGGCGCGCGGTTACATTTATTTATTGCACCTTGGTTGATCTTAATTTATTTGCATAACAAAAGTAACTTAAATTGAGATTTATGGTAAAAGATACGAGAAAACATAATAAAATTTTTTGGATAAATTACCTCGCAAAAATAATGCTAAATATGTGTGAACGTGCGCGGCCATTTTGCAGAAAAATCTGTTAATTCTTGTACAAATGTGCGCGCGGCATATTTAACACAAATACACAAACAATTCGAAATTAATTCATTAAGATTTAACCATCTTAATGATGATAATTTATTATAAATTGTTCACGGTTGTGTTGTCTTGTGTATTATAATTCATATTTCTTATTATCTTTGAGTTCATTTCTTACGTTATTTTACGTTTAACTTGCAGCACAGCGTACAAGACAATAAAAGGTAATAAGTCTTAATTCCTGTATGTACTTGTATACATACATAAGTTGAACTCTAAATTATTGATCTTTTTAATAACAAAACACAAAAGCCTCAGATCAATTTAATTGAATCAACAGAAAATAACTCAGCCGTAACTAAACGTTTAGAGTAGAACGTTTTTTTAGAATTAATTTTAATTGATTGATCCTTTTACGAGTCTTCCGTTCAAAATATTATACAAATGGTACACCCTTGTACCATTTTATTTGAGATTCCATTTTAAAGATGTTGTAAGAATTTTTAAAATTAACTTTTATCAGTAATTGAGATACCATTTTTCCATAACAATTCGCTGCATGCCATCTTGCTGGCTGTCATTATCGAAAATTACTTTTAGTCGGATTTTTGTGTGTTTGACATGTTTGTAGAAATTTCTAGGCGTTTCTTGATCATGCTAACAGCATTGCCACATGCAAGTATTGGCGACCGGCATTCCGAACCATTAGGGTGATCAGACGCATTGTGTTGGTTTTAGGTAGTTTGTTTGTTAGCGACAAAATTTAAATATTTTGTTCAAGAAATCGTCCAAATGACTGACCTAAAAATTGTTCAGGACGTGATTTAATCTATTTAAAATTAGGAACTATTTATATAGAATTGGCTCAACATCTTTGAAATAAATGTTCACTAAAATACTGTTACGATTATATCTAACGTTAAATACTACAACATCAGTATCGTTATTGGTCTGATGGATAAAGTCGCAGGCGTTTAGCAGAATGATCACTATTTAGAAAAGAAAAAAAAATTCGAGGTAGTCTGTGTTCGTCTGCAAGGCCCGTGTTTTGCGTGATAACGTTTATAAGGGTGATAGACGCTTGCACGGGTTTGTTAAAATTAATTTATTTATTGAGATTAATTATTTTAATTCAAGATAAATGAACCACCGTGTTTCTTTACGCTCTACGTTAAATTGACACTAGAATTGCCCCGATCGGATAAGCCATTCTCTTGCTACAGTGGTTCAAGCATTTAAATCAATGGAAATCAGAAAGAAGTTCGCGCTGCGGCTTTCCTTGCCACCTGATGACGTCATTGCGATAATATTATGCAACCTAAGCAATCATACATTTATGTTAAGGTAATACTTATACAGTCGATGAGAATTTGTCCACGACCAAGGGCAAAATTTTGGAAACTGTCTAAACACGCGGTATAAGACGTTATCACTTCAAAAAGACATCAATGTTCGCTAGGCAAGCGTGTACAAGAACAAATAGAGAAGAAATGAAGAAAGGCGTAGAGAGAAAGAGTACAAATTGCAAAGATTACGCCATAGATTTCTCTCGAATAAATACACGCATACTTTGGGACTATTTTGCAAAAAATGCAATATGGAAAGTTCGAGAGTTTATTGAACGGGTATATAAATGCAACCAAGTCGCAGCTAAGGTCAGTTTAAATTCAGCCAATGATCTATGAACAAGTGATGAAATAGTGAACTAGTGAAATAGGAAAGTGCTAAAATTGCTTGAAACAAGTCTTGTATTTTATTGCCGAATAAATTGTACAGTGTTAATAAATTAATCAAGTATTTTATGGCAAAATTTAAAACGAATTCTAAAAAGAATAAATCGTATATAAATGAGTATGGAAAACAAAACTGGCAAATCTAATTTTTGATTAAGAACATAGTCTGCATTATCTAAGTACAAATATAAAAATAAATTTCGCGAAAAAAATGTTAATTTAAGGTATCAACCAAAATATCCAGTGCTGATCAATATCTTCTTAATTTAAGCCATGGTTTACCATAATTAAGAAATCCGATCCCAGATGATATGACCGAAGAAATTTTCCAGAGGAAAATGGAATGTAAGGAATATAAGGTCGTAAAAATTTCAGTTATAAAATCGGTTAACAAACGTGCTACCTAGTTTCATTTGGAGCTGGAGACGAAGTACACTGCCTTCTTAAGGTTGGGTTCTTATTTCATTTAAGAAATTTGACCTTAAATGAGACAACCCAAGAAATTTTCAGAGTTTTCAGAGAATAATTCGGTTTCATATTAAAAACTACTGATAGAGTCGAATCGTGTTTCATTTGATGCTGGAACCTGGAAATGTAGTATGCTTGGCTATGAAAGTAAAAAAACACAATTTTTCTTTTAAAATTAATTTAAAATACAGTTGTATGAAAATTATTATTAGTTAGTCTTATCTTGACAATTTACAATTGACAATATTATGTTAATCCGTTATTTCACAAAAACACAATTTTTTTATTCTTGTCCCACAGTAGACAAACACACTAAAAAGTAAATACTTTTTTTTAAGTATAATCTAGGCAAACTTTTCTGGAGCTCAAGGCACTCCCAACACTTTCGCAGTCACCTGTTCATCTGCACATTGCATTGCTTTATGCTAGCCTACAGTGCCGACACGAAAAGTGGGCCGACCCATGAACTCTGCACTCTCAACAGGGAATCATAGTCACCGTTCGTAATCACATTGATCGGGATTCAAAACCCGGTACCTCCCGATCCAAATACCACACACCCAATATACAATAAATAATATATTTTACAAGTTGAAACACGTTAAGTCTCCCCGAGCACACGCCGAGTAGTACTGAAATAAAGTAAATAATTTTTTTTCTGTTTTGTGAAAAAAAAAAAAAAAAAAAAAGATTGTTGATTTTATCCTCCAAAGAGGGGATCTCCGACCTCCACAGAGTCGGAAACATTATTTTCGACTTCTTTAAATTCCGGCCGTAAATTAAGATTTTGTCTTAGCGACTATTCCTTTAAATATTTGGTATTTCTCAAATATTAACTCTTAAGGCATTTTGAGATTAGATTGTGTTGACTTAAGATGAGCTCACGTACGCACATATTTTCTTGATCGAAGTTCTGAACTCCTAACTTTTATGTTTTAGTTAGCTTATATGCCAAATCAATTTTCCCCTTGAGTTATGATTCAATGAGTTTTCTTCTGAATATCTTTTTTGCATGCCCATATATTTCGATTGTACATATATCAAGGTCAAATTCATTTTTATGTAAAACTGCACTTTTATTTAACATGGACAAAACTAAAACAACCAAAAAAAACTATGTAAATCCGGATCTTGTTACTGTAACAGGAACTGAAATTTCGCCATTAACTGTTATGAAAATGTTACCCCCAGTCTTACAATATTCTTCGGTGCTCTCCAATCATTTATAAGTGAGTACAGAGAAGGAACCACCTTACACGTTTTGGTTTGATTTGTGTGTTATACCGAAATGGTGATGCAGATATATGAGAGAGAGAGAGAGAAAGAGAGAGAAAGAGAGAGAGAGAGAGAGAGAGAGAGAGAGAGAGAGAGAGAGAGAGAGAGAGAAAGAAGAGAGAGAGATGAGAAGAGAGAGAGAGAAGAGAGAGAGATGAGAGAGAGAGAGAGAGAGAGGAGAGAGAGAGAGAGAGAGAGAGAGAGAGAGAGAGAGAGAGAGAGAGAGAAAGAGAGAGAAAAAGAGGGAAAGAATAGGCGCTGAAAAATATTGTACGGATGAATTATTTTGTTTTAGGTTTCAAACAATTATTCAAATGGTATTCAATTATGGTTGCATCAACTGAAATAACATGTAAACCAAGTATACCTGAATATTCTGTTGATTGAGGTTTTCTCAGTATAAGCTGAGAGTTACTCCTAGCTAGACAATTGAAAGCCGCTTAGATTATGCAAGCGCATAATAGATTATTTTTAGTATATCTGCTGGGCGCAGAGCTCCTTATTTATAAATGATACTAAAGTAATGAGTAGATAATTTTGCAAGGAACGACAGTGTAATTTCCAATTAAGATTAGAATCTAGAAAAGCCTCACGTTAGCCATTACGAGAGCATGCTTAAATTAATCAATGAATATTCTAGTCTGGATGCTCAAATTAAAAATGTGCGACATAATATTTCAATATCACTATCAAAGATAGGTTCAAAGAAAAATGAATGATTTGCATCTTCGTATATTGATTGCGAATGATTTTGAAATATGTATACTGGTGCGATAGTGAGTAGATCGTTTTTTCTCTTTTATACCATTAATAAGACTCCACTCTTTCTTATAAATTTCCTTTCAAGTTATCAAATTTACGATTAAAAAATACTCGTTTCTGATTTTTAATGTTTACTATTTGTTGGATGCTTTTTAATCAAAGTCGCTATTTTATTTTTATTGTTGATCTTTCGTAGGAGATATTTATTAATCCAAGGGAATCATCCAAAGCTTTCTGTTTATATTCCGTTAAATCTAAAGTGGTTGCCCTATTTAAGTGATGTTTAAAATGTAGCCAAAAATAAATTAAATGCCA
>CATQIW010000233.1:17500-20000 GCA_958295665.1 Tipula vernalis | reverse complement strand
AAGGAACTCGGTTATTTCTTGACCGATTATGATGAAATTCAGTATATACGATGGAAATGGGATTCTTACATGATTTTTAGATGAAGTTCTGGAATATGGCCAATTAGGATGGAACTCGGTTATTTTTTAATAGATTATGATGAAATTCAGTATATACGATGGAAATGGGATTCTTACATGATTTTTAAATGAAGTTATGGAATATGGCCAATTAGGAAGGAACTCGGTTATTTTTTAACAGATTATGATGAAATTCAGTATATAAGATGGAATTGTGTTTCTTACATGATTTTTAGATGAAGTTCTGGTATATGGCCAATTATGAAGGAACTCGGTTATTTCTTGACTGATTATGATGAAATTCAGTATATACGATGGAAATGGGATTCTACATGATTTTAAGATGAAGTTCTGGAATATGGCCAATTAGGAAGGAACTCGGTTATTTTTTTAACAGATTATGATGAAATTCAGTATATACGATGGAAATGGGATTCTTATATTATTTTTAGAGGAAGTTCTGGAATATGGCCAATTAGGAACAAACTCGGTTATTTTTTAACAGATTATGATAAAATTCAGTATATACGATGGAAATGGGATTCTTACATGATTTTTAGAGGAAGTTCTGGAATATGGCCAATTAGGATGGAATTCGGTTATTTTTTAACAGATTATGATGAAATTCAGTATATACGATGGAAATGGGATTCTTACATGATTTTTAGATGAAGTTATGGAATATGGCCAATTAGGAAGGAACTCGGTAATTTTTTAACAGATTATGATGAAATTCAGTATATACCATGGAATTGTGTTTCTTACATGAATGTTAGATGAAGTTCTGGTATATGGCCAATTATGAAGGAACTCGGTTATTTCTTGACTGATTATGATGAAATTCAGTATATACGATGGAAATGGGATTCTACATGATTTTTAGATGAAGTTCTGGAATATGGCCAATTAGGAAGGAACTCGGTTATTTTTTAACAGATTATGATGAAATTCAGTATATACGATGGAAATGGGATTCTTACATGATTTTTAGAGGAAGTTCTGGAATATGGCCAATTAGGAACGAACTCAGTTATTTTTTAACAGATTATGATGAAATTCAGTATATACGATGGAAATGGGATTCTTACATGATTTTTAGAGGAAGTTCTAAAATATGGCCAATTAGAAGGAACTCGGTTATTTTTTAACAGCTTATGATAAAATTCAGTATATACGATGGAAATGGGATTCTTACATGATTTTTAGATGAAGTTCTGGAATATGGCCAATTAGGAAGGAACTCGGTTTTTTTTTAACAGATTATCATGAAATTCAGTATATACGATGGAAATGGGATTCTTACATGATTTTTAGATGAAGTTCTGGAATATGGCCAATTAGGAAGGAGTTCTGGAATATGGCCAATTAGGAAGGAACTCGGTTATTTTTAAACAGATTATGATGAAATTCAGTATATACGATGGAAATGGGATTCTTACATGATTTTTAGAGAAAGTTCTGGAATATGGCCAATTAGGATTTAACTCGGTTATTTTTTAACAGATTATGATGAAATTCAGTATATAAGATGGAAATGGGATTCTTACATGATTTTTAGATGAAGTTATGGAATATGGCCAATTATGAAGGAACTCGGTTATTTTTTAACAGATTATGATGAAATTCAGTATATACGATGGAAATGGGATTCTTACATGATTTTTAGATGAAGTTCTGGAATATGGCCAATTTGGAAGGAACTTGGTTATTTTTTAACAGATTATGATGAAATTCAGTATATACGATGGAAATGGGATTCTTACATGATTTTTAGAGGAAGTTCTGGAATATGGCCAATTAGGAAGGAACTCGGTTATTTTTGAACAGATTATGATGAAATTCAGTATATACGATGGAAATGGGATTCTTACATGATTTTTAGATGAAGTTCTGGAATATGGCCAATTAGGAAGGAACTCGGTTATTTTTTAACAGATTATGATGAAATTCAGTATGTACGATGGAAATGGGATTCTTACATGATTTTTAGAGGAAGTTCTGGAATATGACCTATTACAAAGGAACTCGGTTATTTTTTAACAGATTATGATGAAATTCAGTACAAACTATGGAAATTTGATTCTTACATCATTTTTAGAGGAAGTTCTGGAATATGGCCAATTATGAAGGAACTCGGTTATTTCTTGACCGAATATGATGACATTCAGTATATGCACCAAAGTATCACACTAAAACCTGCTAAAATTCTCTCTTTAGAAAGCCTGCTACATTGTATACTATTGCTGTAAAAATATGTATACTGCTGAATGTATAAGTAAAATAACAGCGTATATAAATACGGTTGTGATTACAGTGTAAAAAACATAACCAATCGCATACTACGAAATGAAAAGAGAGTAAAAGGTATTAAAACAAAAAAAAATAGTCATGCGCGTGACTGGAGATTAACGAATAAGCCATTTCCATTCTTGTTTGCAAA
>CATQIW010000233.1:0-2500 GCA_958295665.1 Tipula vernalis | reverse complement strand
TACACACCGCCCGTCGCTACTACCGATTGAATATGTTAGTGAGGTCCTCGGAGGTGATCACCGTGATGCTTCTTGTGTTGTGGTTGTTTTACCAAAGTTGACCGAACTTGTATATTTAGAGGAAGTAAAAGTCGTAACAAGGTTTCCGTAGGTGAACCTGCGGAAGGATCATTAAAGTATTAAAGATCAAAATAATGAAAAAATTAATTTACCATTCCAGAAGTTCTAAAAATATAAATTTATCATTGATAATATTATATTAGAGATTAAAGTATTTCGCTTTTTGGATGGAAAAGACTTGTTTTTATTTCTAAACTTAAAAAAAAAATCACTCTTAGCGGGGGATCACTAGGCTCGTGGGTCGATGAAGAACGCAGCAAACTGCGTGAAGTTATGTGAACTGCAGGACACATGAACATCAACATTTTGAACGCACATTGCGGTCCATGCTAATAGTATATAATACTCTGCTTGGACCACATATGGTTGAGGGTCACTAATATTCGCTAAATAAATTATTATTTAACAATTTTTGATATGTAAATATTTAATTATATTTACAATATTGTATTAAACAATGTTTGTGTAATAATAAATCGGTAAAAGACGCAAGTCATTTATGTAATAATTTATGATGTAGTTTTTAAAGTCCGTTTTATAATTAATAACAATAATTGTGACTTCAACTCATATGTGAATACCTCCTGAATTTAAGCATATTAATTAGGAGAGGAAAAGAAATTAACTAAGATTCCCTTAGTAGCAGCGAGCGAAATGGGAAAAGTCCAGCATTAAGTCCTTTTACTGATAACTGGTAGAATGGAAATTCAATGTAAAGGAGTATCTATCATCTTATGCATTTTGATTATATGTTCAAGTCCATCTTGAATGGGGCCATTTACCCATAGAGGGTGCCAGGCCCGTAGTGACTATAATCTTGTATAAGAAGATATCTCTAGAGAGTCGTGTTGCTTGATAGTGCAGCACTAAGTTGGTGGTAAACTCCATCTAAGACTAAATATAACCACGAGACCGATAGCGAACAAGTACCGTGAGGGAAAGTTGAAAAGAACTCTGAATAGAGAGTTAAACAGTACGTGAAACCACTAAGAGGTTAAACCCAATGAACCCGAACTTGTAAAAGAAGAGATTCATTGATATAATAATTGATTTTTCAATAAGTTATATTATGCACTTTTCTTCTATTATCGCATTGCGATGTGTTATCAATATACTACATTTGTAGATGTTTGTCAATGATTTTATATGCAGCTCCTTTCGCATTCACTTGTGAATGTTTCTTAAGGAACTATAAAAATATCTGCCAATATGATGACACATGTATCTGATCGTACGGGCATAATTGCAGCGTAATTCGTAACGGTTTATGTTAAATAAATGCAGTATGAGTAATCGATCTTATCGGCAATGAAATGATTTGGGATACCTTTGGGACCCGTCTTGAAACACGGACCAAGGAGTCTAGTATATGTGCGAGTCATTGGGCTTTTAAGCCTAAAGGCATAATTAACGTAACTAATATATGGGATTACATGTGATTTTATATAATTGCATCTTCATCCATGGGCGTTTTAATCAACTCATATTGCTTATGTTTTATGAGTTAAAGCGTACTGTAAGCATATACACTGTGACCCGAAAGATGGTGAACTATACCTGATCAGGTCGAAGTCAGGGGAAACCCTGATGGAGGATCGTAGCAGTTCTGACGTGCAAATCGATTGTCAGAATTGGGTATAGGGGCGAAAGACCAATCGAACCATCTAGTAGCTGGTTCCCTCCGAAGTTTCCCTCAGGATAGCTGGTGCATATTAATATTTGGGTAAATAGTCTTATCTGGTAAAGCGAATGATTAGAGGACTTGGGGCCGAAACGACCTCAACCTATTCTCAAACTTTAAATGGGTAAGATCCTCGACTTTCTTGATTGAAGTCATCAGAGGTTCTTTAATGATATATTGTGCCTAGTGGGCCACTTTTGGTAAGCAGAACTGGCGCTGTGGGATGAACCAAACGTTATGTTACGGCGCCAAAATTAATGACTCATTCAGATACCATGAAAGGTGTTGCTTGCTTAAGACAGCAGGACGGTGGACATGGAAGTTGTAACCCGCTAAGGAGTGTGTAACAACTCACCTGCCGAAGCAACTAGCCCTTAAAATGGATGGCGCTCAAGTCATATGCCTGTACATAACCGATATGGCAAATTTAATTATACTATTAAGATCAAGTCATATCGAGTAGGAGGGTACAATGATATGCATTGAAGTGTTTGGTGTAAGCCTGCATGGAGCTGTCATTGGCACAGATCTTGGTGGTAGTAGCAAATAATCGAATGAGATCTTGGAGGACTGATGTGGAGAAGGGTTTCGTGTGAACAGTGATTGATCACGAGTTAGTCGGTCCTAAGCTCTATGCGAAAGCTGTGGTAAACTAGAATATTTTTTATTAGTATAACATAAAAAATAATTCATTGAGAG
>CATQIW010000232.1:0-21903 GCA_958295665.1 Tipula vernalis | reverse complement strand
AATATTTAATATTTAATATTTAATATTTAATATTTAATATTTAATATTTAATATTTAATATTTAATATTTAATATTTATATTTAATATTTAATATTTAATATTTAATATTTAATATTTAATATTTAATATTTAATATTTAATATTTAATATTTAATATTTAATATTTAATATTTAATATTTAATATTTAATATTTAATATTTAATATTTAATATTTAATATTTAATATTTAATATTTAATATTTAATATTTAATATTTAATATTTAATATTTAATATTTAATATTTAATATTTAATATTTAATATTTAATATTTAATATTTAATATTTAATATTTAATATTTAATATTTAATATTTAATATTTAATATTTAATATTTAATATTTAATATTTAATATTTAATATTTAATATTTAATATTTAATATTTAATATTTAATATTTAATATTTAATATTTAATATTTAATATTTAATATTTAATATTTAATATTTAATATTTAATATTTAATATTTAATATTTAATATTTAATATTTAATATTTAATATTTAATATTTAATATTTAATATTTAATATTTAATATTTAATATTTAATATTTAATATTTAATATTTAATATTTAATATTTAATATTTAATATTAATATTTAATATTTAATATTTAATATTTAATATTTAATATTTAATATTTAATATTTAATATTTAATATTTAATATTTAATATTTAATATTTAATATTTAATATTTAATATTTAATATTTAATATTTAATATTTAATATTTAATATTTAATATTTAATATTTAATATTTAATATTTAATATTTAATATTTAATATTTAATATTTAATATTTAATATTTAATATTTAATATTTAATATTTAATATTTAATATTTAATATTTAATATTTAATATTTAATATTTAATATTTAATATTTAATATTTAATATTTAATATTTAATATTTAATATTTAATATTTAATATTTAATATTTAATATTTAATATTTAATATTTAATATTTAATATTTAATATTTAATATTTAATATTTAATATTTAATATTTAATATTTAATATTTAATATTTAATATTTAATATTTAATATTTAATATTTAATATTTAATATTTAATATTTAATATTTAATATTTAATATTTAATATTTAATATTTAATATTTAATATTTAATATTTAATATTTAATATTTAATATTTAATATTTAATATTTAATATTTAATATTTAATATTTAATATTTAATATTTAATATTTAATATTTAATATTTAATATTTAATATTTAATATTTAATATTTAATATTTAATATTTAATATTTAATATTTAATATTTAATATTTAATATTTAATATTTAATATTTAATATTTAATATTTAATATTTAATATTTAATATTTAATATTTAATATTTAATATTTAATATTTAATATTTAATATTTAATATTTAATATTTAATATTTAATATTTAATATTTAATATTTAATATTTAATATTTAATATTTAATATTTAATATTTAATATTTAATATTTAATATTTAATATTTAATATTTAATATTTAATATTTAATATTTAATATTTAATATTTAATATTTAATATTTAATATTTAATATTTAATATTTAATATTTAATATTTAATATTTAATATTTAATATTTAATATTTAATATTTAATATTTAATATTTAATATTAATATTTAATATTTAATATTTAATATTTAATATTTAATATTTAATATTTAATATTTAATATTTAATATTTAATATTTAATATTTAATATTTAATATTTAATATTTAATATTTAATATTTAATATTTAATATTTAATATTTAATATTTAATATTTAATATTTAATATTTAATATTTAATATTTAATATTTAATATTTAATATTTAATTTAATTTAATTTAATTTAATTTCATTTTATTTAATTTAATTTAATTTAATTTAATTTAATATTTAATTTAACTTACGTTAATTTAATCTAATTTAATTTAATATTAATTTTAATTTAATTTAGTATTTAATTTAATTTAATTCCTAATATAATTTTTTTTTTTATTTTATTTTTTTCTTCTGTAGGTGCAAAAAATCTTCAAAAGACTTTCGTCGCCCGACAGTGTGAGATTTGACAGCTGCTCCTGTCACCTACTCACTAAAAAATCACCTACATCCCACGGGAAAACAGAACCGGAACCACTTTCGTATTACTTCAGTCTGTCCCGTACTGCCAGCCCTGTCAGGGCCCCTCGATTACTTCTCGCCTAGGAATCCACTAAGCACCCCTCTTCCCTCTTTCTCCGTTGAGTAGATTCGACGTAGAGTGCTATTGCATCCCACGCCTCCTCCGACCGTAGCATCAACTCCACGATGGTGGCAGGTGTAACCACCCCACTACTGAGGTGAGCCGGTTTCTTTCTTCATTGAATTGAGCGCACCCAAAGAAAGTATGACAAGCGTCATCACTTTCTTCAGGGCAGTACCGGCAATAAGGGGTCCTCAGCTTTCCCATTCGGTACAAGTAGGCTCCAAAGTAACCATGCCCCGTCAGGAACTGGCAAACAAAGAAGTTAACTTCCCCGTGCCTCCGATTGATCCAGGTACTAAGTACCTTTACCAACCTGGCCGTCCATCGACCGCTACTCTCCTCGTCCCATCGTTGCTGCCATGCTACGAGCGTGACACTGCGGGCTCTCATCGCAGAATCACTCCTTCCAAATTCGGCACTCAACCGGTATATCTCTCGACGCTCTAGCGCCATCAGGTCTATCGGGATGACTCCAGCGACAACCAAAGCCGGAGCTCCGGACACCGTGCGACAAGCTCATGTAATTCTTAATGCCCCGCGTCTCTGTATTGACAACATTCTCGTGCGGTACTTCCTTACTTCCATTGCACAAGCTCAGATATCAGCTCCATACAGCAGGACAGGACCGACTGCACCGTTGACATCAGGAGTCTGCGCTTGCTAGAGCGAGGGCCGCCCACATTCGCCATCAGTCTTCCGAGTGACACTGTTACAACTGATGCCCGGTCACAAACCCTGCGGATATGCTCCCAGTAGGTTAGTCGACTGTCTAAAACAACCCCCAGATATTTCGTCGCACCTTTTGTCATCACCTCTTCTCTTCCAATCTGCATAGGGATGACTGTTGGAATCCTCCGTTTTGTGAGCATTACGATCTCAGTCTTTGAGATTGCCAACTGTAGACCGTGCTCATCCATCCAAACGTTGACTCTTCTCATCACCTGATTCAGCCTGTATTGAGCTAAAGCTGTGCTTCTGGATGTTATTACAACGGCAACATTATCTGCCTATCCAACCAGGAATACTTCGTCCGGCATCTCAAGTCGCAACAGGCTATCATACATAGCATTCCATAGATCGGGACAAAGAATTGACCCCTGGACTACTCCAGCAGTGATTTCCTTCATCTTTTTGCCGTCTTTCGTCTCGTATACCAGTCTTCGATTCCTCAAGTAGTCTCGAACTATTTGTAGAAGATAGTTCGGGACAGCGAAAGGTCGTTGCAAAGTCTTAATCATGTCTTCCCATCTGGCCGAGTTGAAGGCGTTTCGCACATCCAGAGTCACTAGAAACACCAAAGGCCTCGCCGCGTAGCATGCAGTTTCAGCTCTTTCAACTGCGCTAATTACCTTCTTTATTGCATCTACAGTTGACCACCCCTTCCGAAAGCCATATTGGCTTGGAGACAAATCACCAGCAATAAATATGGCATCTTCCAGCCTAGGCTTTAATAGTTTTTCCAGCAGCTTCCCCATTGTTTCCAACATACAGAGAGGTCTGTATGATAACGGGGAGTCGGAATCGCCACCTTTACTTTTGTCTATTAATACTAGACGGGCCGTCTTCCACCGTGAAGGAAACACTCCTGCTATTAAGCATGCATTATACAGTTTTAGTAACAGGGACGGGTATCTACTAACAGCCACCTTCAACGCCTCCACTGGTATGCCGTCCTGTCCCAATGTTCTTATTTTTTAGGCTGGTCACTGCATATGCCAACTCCACCTCTGTGAATGCGTGAATTTCTCCAACTTGGCTTTCAGCATCGTCTTCTACCCCCCGCAAGTGTGTTGGAAAGAGAGCATCAACAATATTTGTCATCGTTTCTGCATCCAGCGCGACGTGCATACTGAACAGCCCCAGCTTTCGAGTGGCAAGTTTGTATCCTCTGCCCCATGGATCGCTATCCACCTCGTTGCATATGGTTCTCCAGCATTGCGCTTTACTCGCACGAATGGCCATGCCGAGCTCCTTTTTGCGGCTTTGTGCTGAGCTGACTTAGCAATTGCTTCTTCTCCGCCCTGTGCGCGTTGCGCCCTTCGCCTAAGCTGCAGAGCTTTCCTTCTCAGCTCTGCGATCTCATTTGTCCACCAATAAACCTGTTTCCTTCCACTCTACTGTTTTCTTCGGGGCATAGAAGAGTCGCAAGCTAGTTGAACTAACCGTGTAATGCTTTCAACAGCCGCCTCAATCTCGGCTCTGTTCGTAATCTCCTTTAAAACCGATTGGTTTTTAGTGAGGCTCATCTCGACAGATGTAAGAAGCTTTTCGCTGTCCAACTTGGTAGTGTGCCAGCTCAGTAAACTACGATACTTCGCTCACTGTGTTTTTCGCTCATCATCGTGCAATTGGAAGCTGATGTACTTGTGATCACTTGCGGTATAATCCTCCATCACTCTCCAGTCTTTTGCCAATGGCACCAGCCGTGCTGATACCAATGTTATGTCCGGTATGGAGCTGCCGAAACCTGGCCTTCGGTATGTTGGCGTAGATTCCTGGTTTAAAACGCATAAATTCAGTCTTGAGACCATCTCCAGTATATGTCTTCCCCTGGAATTTTGGTGTGGCATACCCCATTCTAGTGCGCGTGCATTGAAGTCACCAGCTAGCACTAGTGCCCCTGTTACACCACGAGCCGAATCCTCCAGTCCATTCAATTTGGATTGAAACTCCAAAATTGTATCGTTCGGTGACAGATACACACTATAAAGCGTAGTGTTTCGGCTTCTCAGCCAGACGTAGCCAATCCCAGAACCATGGGGAACAATGCGTACTCCATGGGTGTCAACCACCCATATTGCCGCAGACCCCGAGGGATCTGAGAACCAGTTTGGACGATTATCGTTCTGGTATTGCTCGCAAAATATAATATAATGTAATTTAATTTAATTTAATTTAATTTAATTTAATTTAATTTAATTTAATTTAATTTAATTTAATTTAATTTAATTTAATTTAATTTAATTTAATTTAATTTAATTTAATTTAATTTAATTTAATTTAATTTAATTTAATTTAATTTAATTTAATTTAATTTAATTTAATTTAATTTAATTTAATTTAATTTAATTTAATTTAATTTAATTTAATTTAATTTAATTTAATTTAATTTAATTTAATTTAATTTAATTTAATTTAATTTAATTTAATTTAATTTAATTTAATTTAATTTAATTTAATTTAATTTAATTTAATTTAATTTAATTTAATTTAATTTAATTTAATTTAATTTAATTTAATTTAATTTAATTTAATTTAATTTAATTTAATTTAATTTAATTTAATTTAATTTAATTTAATTTAATTTAATTTAATTTAATTTAATTTAATTTAATTTAATTTAATTTAATTTAATTTAATTTAATTTAATTTAATTTAATTTAATTTAATTTAATTTAATTTAATTTAATTTAATTTAATTTAATTTAATTTAATTTAATTTAATTTAATTTAATTTAATTTAATTTAATTTAATTTAATTTAATTTAATTTAATTTAATTTAATTTAATTTAATTTAATTTAATTTAATTTAATTTAATTTAATTTAATTTAATTTAATTTAATTTAATTTAATTTAATTTAATTTAATTTAATTAATTTAATTTAATTTAATTAATTTAATTTAATTTAATTTAATTTAATTTAATTTAATTTTAATTTTAATTTATTTTAATTTAATTTAATTTAATTTAATTTAATTTAATTTAATTTAATTTAATTTAATTTAAATAATATTTAATCTAATTTAATCTAATTTAATTTAATATTTAATTTAATTTAATTTGAGGGGTAAGGGGCGCCGGTTTAGATGGTCTTAATATACTAGCCCAGATGCCAACCTCACCTGCACGTGGTACTTCCTGCTAGTTAACTAACGAGGCTCTGGCGACCGAGATACGGCGGAATAACCGACTACCGAGAACATAGCAAATGATGTTCTCTTCAATGACCCACTACCAACTTGTACTGGTTAGGTTGGTAGTTGATACATAACCAGCTTTAAAGCAATGAATACAACGCAAAAAGGAAACAATACCCCAGGTGGTAAACCAACTACCCAGTTGGCTAATCCACCCTCTTACGAAGCTGGCTCAATGGATTCTGGGGTGAGCCAATCATTGCTAAACCCATTCGAAAGAAGTTCAATGTTGTTAAGATCACCAAACAATCATACTAACTCTGCAAATTAGCAGAAAGACGAAAACGCTGAAGTCGGTCGAAAACTCAGTGAAGTAGATGTACTTTTAACCCAATTAAGAAGCGAAATTGAAAAACTAAATAAAGAAAATGAAGAATTAAAGAAGCCCACACCAATGGAGATTTCTGAAAACCCGATAACTTGTAATAATGAAACAAGTACTCACACCAGTTATAACAATGAGTTCCATACTGATGAAGAGGATCTCATGAGAGAAACAGATTGGGTACTGAAAAGGAAGAAAAGACCTACCAAAAAACGAAAAGCAGAATTCTCGCCTGAAATTGGAGATCATTCACAAGCTAATGTATTAGTAACTGGTGATACTAATACCAAACGAGTTCACCAGCAACAGCAACAAAATCGGCAACAAAAGGTTGTACCGAAAGAAAAGGCTCCTCCGCCAATTAATGTAATCAGCATAACAGAAATTGCTAGTATACAATCTATAATGAAATCAGTGACAGCTAAGGAATATAGAGTAATGTCACTAAACAATAACGTGTGAAAAATCAATACACCAGATTCCCATACATATAGAGCTCTAGCAACAAAGCTCAATGCGGACGGTAAAGAATGGTTCACATACGAAGATAAAAACGAATGCGCAATTAAGGTTATGGCCAGAGGCCTTCATCCAACGTGTAAGAAGGAGGACATAATTGAGGACCTAAAGGTAAGAGATCTGCGAATAGAAGATGCAGTAAACATCCTAAAACGAGAGAGAGGTGAGAACAATCAAGTCAAAAAAGGGGGCTTCCACTCTTCATGCTTACGTTTAACAAAAAGGAGAAAGTTGAAAACATCTTCAACATCAAAGCAATTCTCAATATGAGGGTTAAAATAGAACCGCTAAAGAAAAACATGAGGCTAATACCTCAATGCAAAAAATGCCAAGGTGTCAATCACTCGCAAAAATATTGCAGACGGGAGCCAAGATGCGTAAAATGTGCTGGAAAACACAACGCGAAAGAGTGTACAGAAAGTAGAAACACCCCTGCAAAATGTATAAACTGTAAAGGGCATCATCCTGCAAATTATAGAGGCTGTGAAGTAGCCAAAGAACTTCAAAGACTAAGAAACAAAATGAATCAGTTTCCTCAAAACCCTAGGGTTACCACAGAAGAGAAACCAACTAAAACCCAAGCGGAGCCAAAACCACCAGGTATAGGTATAGAGCGGAAAAGTTATTTACAAATTGTACAGCAATCATCTAATGCTAAGAATGATAACCCCTTGAAAGAATTTGTCGAAGCATAGAAGCCATAAATATATGGCTAGCAAAACAAGAACGTGGTCTAGAAGCTTTATATAAGCGTCTAGATATGCATCAAACCTTGAACGAGGCAACAGCCCTCATATACTAAAATGAGCAGATCATTAAGAAATATCACCTGGAACGCGAACGGACTAGCGCAACATGTTCCAGAGCTAGAAATTTTTCTAAATTTAGAAAAAATAGATATCTGCCTTATATCGAAGAGCCATTTGACAAAAACATCATTTATTAAAATACGTGATTATGAATGTTACCATGCTGTTCACCCAGGACGAAACCCAGAGGAGGATCAACAGTAATAGTGAAAAAGAATCTCAAACACTATGAAGAACCTAGTATAGAAGAAGAAAGTATGCAAGTTAAAACCATAAAAGTTGAAACTAACAATAATTAAGAATACAGTATTTCCTCTATCTACTGCCCTCCACGCTATAATCTAAACAAAGAAGATTATAATAGACTCTAGATCACTAGGATCCAATTTTATTATTGGTGGTGACTTTAATGCAAAAAACACCTATTGGGGATCAAGACTTACAACCCATAAAGGAAAAGAGCTATTCGAAGCCGGACGAATAAATAACTGCGAGTTCCACTCTGGAGGTAAACCAACATACTGGCCTGCTGATATAAATAAAATACCAGATCTTATTGATTTCTATGTAACGAAAGGGATCTTCGAGGATTACATGTGCATCGAAAACAGCGGAGGGATATATTCCGATCATACACCTGTTATTATGACACTCAGCACAATGATAATTAATAAGGATAACCTGCCTAAATTAACAAATAATAGAACTAACTGGGACCTATTCCAAGAACTAATTGAAATGCAAATAAATCTACGAGTGCCGAACGAGAGGTATTTATCCGTACTATTCAACAAGCAGCATGGGAAAGGTCTCCTGCTAGTCACACCGAATCCCGTAGGAATCAAAATTATCCTATTGAGGTCAGGGATTTAGTTAGAGAGAAACGGAAGGCAAGAAAGACCTGGCAAAGGACACGCGCCCCGGAAAACAAAAAAATCCTCAATTTTCTATGCAATAAACTAAAACAACTTAGAAAAGAAATTAAGAATGAAACTATTAACAAGTACTTAAATGGTCTCACCGAACATAAAGATACTGATTACTCTCTTTGGAAAGCAACAAAAGGATTAAAAAGAACCAAAATGCATGTGCCGCCTACTCAAAATGGGGAAGGAACCTGGGCCAAAAGCGACAAGCAAAAAGCTATTTTATTTGCGGCTCACTTGGAAGACACCTTTCAACCGTT
Source organism: Tipula vernalis (assembly GCA_958295665.1). Taxonomy (NCBI): domain Eukaryota; kingdom Metazoa; phylum Arthropoda; class Insecta; order Diptera; family Tipulidae; genus Tipula; species Tipula vernalis. The sequence goes on along the minus strand of CATQIW010000232.1, from coordinate 12,836 downwards.
ACCTAGGCAAACAGCAAATGAAAACATAATAACAGTTAGAAAAATTGATGAATATAATATTCGATGTGTAACATTACAGGAATTCAAAAATGAGATCAAGTGTAATTTGAACGTAAAAAAAGCTCCAGGATATGGTTTAATTACTGGACAAGTAGTAAAAGCCATTCCCGAGAAGGGACTCGAAAATTGGTTCAAATTATCAATGCTGTCTTCAGACTAAAATATGTCCCACGGCAATGGAAGGTAGCTGAAGTAATTATGATCCCCAAACCAGGCAAACCAGCGAACGATAAAAAGTCGTACAGACCGATTTCACTACTTCCTGTAATTTCAAAATTATTTGAAAAATTACTGCTCACGGAATTCAAGCCAATAATAGAAGAGAGAAATTTGATTCCACCACACCAATTTGAATTTAGAGAAAATCACTCTACGATAGAACAATTTCCCAGAATAACGGATATAATCGAAGACTCACTTGAGAATAAGAAGATATGCTCCAGCATCTTCTTAGATGTAGCACAAGCTTTCAACAAAGTTTGGCACCAAGGACTTGAATTTAAATTTCATCGAGATCTACCAAAGCAATTCTATCAAATTCTTAAATCTTATATCGCAGACCGACATTTCCGTGTAAAATATAACCGAGAGTACTCTGAACTAAAGAGAATATCAGCAGGCATACACAGGGTAGCGTACTGGGCCCTATATTGTACATCCTTTACACCAGAGACATGCCAAATACAGAAAGTGCCACCATAGCAACATTTGCAGACGATACAGCTATTCTGGCGACTGGAAAGTGTATGTCAGAAGCAACGACCAAACTTCAAAAAGCAACCGACACAGTGAGTAGTAGGACAAAGAAATGGCGCATTATCCTAAACGAAGCAAATTCGGTTCACGTAAACTTCACAAACCAGAAAGTTAACTGGATTCCAGAGAAACTTAATTCAAGGCCGGTTCCAAATGCAAATACAGCCAAATATCTCGACATGACTCTCGATTGCAAGCTTAGATGGAAAGAGCATGTTAAAAAGAAAAAAGAAGAATTGAACATTAAATGATGAAAATGTATTGGCTAATAGATAGAAACTCTGAGCTTACAATACATAGCAAATTGCTATTATATCAGCAAATCCTTAAACCACTATGGACCTACGGTATTCAACTATGGGGTTGTACCAAAAAGACAAATGTACAAATGATTCAATGTTTTCAAAACAAAGTGCTGCGTGGCATTGTAAACGCACCATGGTACATTAGAAATGATAACCTCCATAGGGACTTAAATATGGAATATGTAAGTGAAGAAATACAAAATCATGCGAAGAAACACATTCAGCGGATATCTCGGCACCAAAATGCAGACATACGAAGTTTGTTGGATACCACCAATGCAGTAAGAAGACTTTTTGGGTGGTAATGTCCCAAATAATTTAATTTTTATGTTTTTTGAAATAAATAAATAAGAACACAATGAGTACGTTGCTTTTGTACAAGTTTATTTATTTATATCGTTTATTATAATTTTAACCGCGGAATGCTTTTGGTATGCCGTATACCAATGGCCTGCGACTGCTTGCTGTCTTATTAGCGATTGTTGGATTATGTGTTGGATTATTATCCTTTTTATACGCATTGAATTTTATCCGTGCGTTCGGATGCGTGTTATAATGATTTCTGCTTTTTCTAAACAATAATTTTTTCCTGTTTACAAATTATTGTTTTAAACGGAATTTTGTTTTCCTCCTAAGACGTGCTGTGTTTTTTAGGAAAAAAAAGAACTCTCCCATATTTATGAAAAGCTCATTGGCTTTTCCATAATGAATTTAGTATCTCTATTGGTGTGTGCCTACTTTACCCTGCTGTCAAACGAACGTCAAATATTAATTCAATAAAAATCAATTCGATTTAATTAATCTTTGCTGGTGCTCGATCCACCACAATACTCCCCTTCCAGTGAATCTCACCAGAAATTTACGTGGTCTGTCGTAAGTGTCGGTGTGGTGTTGGTGTGTAGTGTCTTGTTAATTCTCTCGAAATCTCGCTGGTGTTTTTACCGTTCTGCCCGTTCTCGTGTGTGTTGTGTTTTGTGCTGTATTGCGATCGAAAGAAACTTTTTTTGTCGGTACCTGTCTTTGTGTTGTGATTGTCGTGTTGTCTTCCGCTGCGTGGCTTTGAGTTTCAGTGTTTTGAGTGGTTTTTGCTTGCGTGTTTGCTATTTGAGTGTCTGCTGTTTGAGTGTTTACTGGTTCTTTTTCAAACTGTGTGTTCTCTTGATGGCATGGTTTCAGGCGATCTATTGATACTTTGATGTTTTTACCGTGTATTGATATTACGAATGATTTTTCCGCTCTTTCTATTACTTCATGTGGTCCGGTGTAGGGTGGCTCTAACGTTTTTCGTACCGCGTCTGTCCTTAGAAAGACATGTGTGGTGTTGTTTAATTCTTTGGCCATGAAAATTTTTTCGTTGCTGTGTCTCGATGCTGGTACTGGCTTAATTTCTGCGAAATGATTTTGCAGATTCTTTACTAATTCGCTCTGGATAATTTTGCTGCTTGAAGGTTGACTGAAAAATTGTCCCGGAATTCTAATCGTGCAGCCGTATACTAGTTCTGCTGGTGACGTTCTTAGCTCTTCGCTGTACGTTGTTCTTAATCCAAGCATGACTGATGGTAATAGTTCTGCCCAATCTGCTCTCTTGTTGTAGCACATAATGGCGGCTTTGATAGTGCGGTGCCACCTTTCTAGCATGCCGTTGCACTTGGGATTGTAGCTTGTTGTTCTCCGGTGCTGGAATCCCAGTAAGGCTGACAGTTCTTCGAATAGCTGTGATTCAAACTGTGCACCTTGGTCGGTTACGATGAACTGCGGTACTCCAAATCTGGCTATCCAATTAGAATACACTGCGAATGCGACTGTGGCAGCAGTTATATCCGGTACTGGAACCGCTTCAGCCCAACGTGAGTAGCGATCAATTAACGTCACGCAGTATCGGTTGTTTCCGGAAATCGGAAGAGGACCAATGATATCGAGGTGAATTTCAGCGAAACGTTGCGATACAACTTTAAATGAGCCGAGAGGTGATTTGGTATGTTTAGAAATTTTAGATTTTTGGCACGGTATACAGTTTTGAGCCATTGTTTTTGAATCTTTGGAAATTGAGGGCCAAATAACATTTTTTGTTAAAAGTTTTACTGAAGCTTTTACGCCCGGATGTGAAAGGTTATGTAAAGTTTCAAAAACAGTTTTCCGAAAGTTTATTGGAATGAACGGTCTTGGTATACCTGTTGATACGTCGCAACAAATTGATTTATTTGTGTTGAACGTGAGGGGTATTTGTTGGAGTTGCAGAGATGTAGACGAGTTATTACTAAGTAGCTCTCGGAGTTCGTTGTCATTGGCTTGAGCATCTACTATTGCTGCATAATCAATACTTTCAGGGATAGAAATTTGATTGATGCGTGAGAGAGTATCTGCGACGACATTATTTATGCCGGAGATGTGTTGAATATCGGTAGTAAATTGGCCGATGAAGTCCAGATGTCGAAATTGACGAGGAGATGCTTTTTCCGGATTTTGTTGGAATGCGTATATTAATGGTTTGTGGTCAGTGAACAAAGTGAATTGTCGACCTTCCAACAAGTGTTTGAAATGCTTAATGCCAGAGTAAGCTGCAAGCAACTCTCTGTCATAAGCACTGTACCGTTTCTGCGTTTCGTTAAGTCGTACAGAGAAGAAGCTGAGCGGTTGCCAAATACCGTCGGTGTACTGCTGTACCACAGCCCCAAGCGCTGTATCTGAGGCATCCACCATGATCGCGAGTCGTGCGGCTAACGATGGATGTGTTAGTAAGGTTGCGTCGCACAATTTCTTTTTGCAGTTCTCGAAAGCTTGTTCGACCTCTGCTGTCCATTCAACTTTCTTCTTACTGTTCTTCGTGTATCCTTTTAGTAAGTCGTTCAGTGCCATCTGGTCGGCTGCAGCTCCCGGGATGAAACGTCTGTAGAAGTTGATGGTGCCCAAGAACCTCTTGATGCCATCGACTGTTTCTGGTTTTTTGAACTCTCTGATGATTTGTACGCGTTCTTGGTTCGGCAATATCCCTTGTCCAGTGACCGTGTGTCCTAAAAATGCTATTTCCTCTGCTGCAAACACGCTTTTAGCCGAATTTATCACTAGCCCGTGTTCTGATAGCTTTTGAAAAATAATTTTTAGGTGTTCAAGGTGTTGTTCGAAAGATCTTGAAGCGATTAGAATGTCATCCAAATAAACGAAACAGAATTTTAAACCAAAAAGTACCGAATGCATAAGTCGTTGAAAAGTTTGCGCCGCGTTTCTTAATCCAAATGTCATTTTTGTAAATTCGAAGAGGCCGAAAGGTGTGGTGATTGCCGTTTTGGGAATGTCTTCTGGTTCGACTGGAATTTGGTGGTACGCCTGGACAAGGTCTAATGTAGTGAATACTTTGCAGCCTTCTAGCTGATACGAGAAATCCTGCAAGTGTGGAACTGGGTACCGGTCTGGTATCGTTACTCTATTTAGAGCGCGATAATCGCCACACGGTCTCCACGTTCCATTCTTCTTTTCCACGAGATGTAGTGGACTGGACCAGGGCTGCTACTTGGTTGGCAAATTCCCTGCGCTAGCATGTTTTCGAACTCCTCTCGTGCTAGCTTCAGTTTATCTGGTGCAAGCCGTCTCGTTTTGCAAGAGATAGGTGCTCCCTGCGTTTCTAGGCGGTGTGTGACGGAGTGCTTGATCCGTGCCGTGCTGAGTCCGCTGTTGGTAATCTCTGGAAATTTTTTTAACAATTCTGCTATTTCTGGTTTTGTTGTTGATTTATCTAGTATTGACAAGGTAGGGTTGTTCCCATTCGTGATGGCGCCCTTGTTGAAGCAGTTGGTCAATGGATCAATGATCCTTTGCCCTTGAATATCAACCAAGAGTCCCGTATGTCGCAGGAAATCTGCTCCTATCATGGGCATTGACACGTCTGCAATTATGAACTCCCAACGGAACTCCCGTCGGAGCCCGATGTCCAGCCTCATCGCCTTAGTGCCGTATGCTTGCACTGGAGTGCCGTTTGCCGCGTATAGACTACTTGTGGATACAGGATGCTTTGTCTCTAAAAACTTTGCGGGGATTACGGACACGTCCGCTCCCGTATCTATTAAAAATTTTAATTTGGAATGTCTTTCAAAAATAATTAATCGGCTGGTTGCGGGCCCATCAATGCCCGCCGTTAACTTTTGATGGGGATTTAAAAATTTTGTGGTTTCTCGGGTGTTTGCTCACTGTGATACTTACACCCTGAAACACACTTCCTCGCTTTCGCACCGAATTTATAGTGATAATAGCACTGATCGAATCGCTTGTTTATTGTCTGTCGCGATGCTGACCTCGTCACTTTTCTCTCATGACTGGTTCCTCTAGACTCGTTTCGCGAGCGCGAATCTTTGATGGACGTACATAGTTCGGCTATTACCCTCGTTAACTTGTCCAACCTGTTGTCTGTATCGTCCCGCTCTTTAACTGCATTGTTTGAACTCCCTCCGGTTGTGCTCGCTGTCGTATTCGTTAACACATTGATGTGACTCTGCGTCATCGTTTCCAAAATGCTATCCGCTCGATTGGATAATGATGCCAGTGGTATGTCCTTCTCAAACGTGGTGAGAATCATCTGGATCTGAGGAGGTAGCCTCTTCATCCACAGCTGCCTTAGAGTATTCTCGTCGAAAGTCCTTCCTGCGTTCATCTTCATTTTATTCAACAATTGCGACGGCTTTTGGTCGCCTAATGTGAGCCCATGCAACAAATTGTTGAGTTTCGTCTTCTCCGACTCTCCCAGGATCCTCAATACCTCTTCTTTAAAGGCCGAATACGGTAGCGGTCCTTTATCGCGTAGTATTAGGTCTGCAAATGTGTCGTGATGTCTGGCGTCTAATGCCGCAAGAGCGTGTGCATATTTTGTTTGTTCTATTCGAACGTTGGCTAACTGGAACGATTGTTCTAATATATTAAACCATACGCTCGGGTTTTGTCCATATAGTGGTTGTGGTGGTTTAAATGCGACATGCGCGACGTTTCTTCCAATTGCTGCCTCATTACCTATCTGGTTACTCCACTGTGGCGCACTAGCGGTGCTGTGTTCGTCAGGTCGGTCGCTGTTTGCCTGTCGTTGCTGTATCTGTGCGTCTACGTATGCCTGTAATTGTTCTTGTGTCATCGTCACAGTTGGTTCGTCGTTTGTCTCACTGGTTCCCATCGCTGGCAGGGAAGCACTGCCCGTCGGAAAACTCATTTCACTTATTCACTTTTCTGAAATACGCGAAAATAATTGTTGCGAAACGAATTTTTTAAAATAAAATAAACCAAAAAACAAAAATATAACGAGCTGACGAAATTTATTACAAAGTGGAATTTTTCAACTCGGATTTCGAACGACTACCGCAAGGTAAAGCGACACACAGAAATATTGGTCGAAAATATTTTCTTTAAACAATTTTTATTATATATAGTTAAAATGGAAAAAGTTGAATTTGGAAGAAAAAATTTTGTTACCTTTTTTCCCGTAAAAAAACAGCACGTCTTTTACAATTTTATTTTTATTGCACGTATGGCTGCCTTTGGGTTGTGGTGATCGGCTGATCACTGATGTTGTCTGGTCACACCTTGCGGTTTGCACTTTTTATTCCGGAAGCTCACCTCGGTTGAGGCTCTTACTGGAATGCTAGCGTTCTTGCACTATTTTCGAGCTTACCACTGGTGGGGGCTCTTGTCGCGAAGAATTGGTTTCACTATTTTCGAGCTTACCACTGGTGGGGGCTCTTGTCGCGAAGAATTGGTTTTATTTGTTTTGCTTACCCGACTTTGCTTGTCCGTTTTGGGTTGAGTTTATTTTCGTATCTGTCTGCCTGAATGGAATTTCTTCTGGCTTTACGATCGTCTGGAGTTGTCCGTATTGCTGCTGTAGGACGTCCCTGTGGATGTACTGCTTACTTCCTTTTGATTTCTGGTTCGTGTTTCCGGATTGCGTTCGTTTCCGCAAATCCTGTCGGCTTCTGCCGATAATATCGGGTTTTCCCGATTCTTGGGTCCTTCCCGATCACGTCGGGGTCACCATTTTATTTGGGTGGTAATGTCCCAAATAATTTAATTTTTATGTTTTTTGAAATAAATAAATAAGAACACAATGAGTACGTTGCTTTTGTACAAGTTTATTTATTTATATCGTTTATTATAATTTTAACCGCGGAATGCTTTTGGTATGCCGTATACCAATGGCCTGCGACTGCTTGCTGTCTTATTAGCGATTGTTGGATTATGTGTTGGATTATTATCCTTTTTATACGCATTGAATTTTATCCGTGCGTTCGGATGCGTGTTATAATGATTTCTGCTTTTTCTAAACAATAATTTTTTCCTGTTTACAAATTATTGTTTTAAACGGAATTTTGTTTTCCTCCTAAGACGTGCTGTGTTTTTTAGGAAAAAAAAGAACTCTTCCATATTTATGAAAAGCTCATTGGCTTTTCCATAATGAATTTAGTATCTCTATTGGTGTGTGCCTACTTTACCCTGCTGTCAAACGAACGTCAAATATTAATTCAATAAAAATCAATTCGATTTAATTAATCTTTGCTGGTGCTCGATCCACCACAACTTCAAAGGCAGAAACCTTTGGAATTGGGCAGTTGTATTTAATTAGGATAGAGAAAAATAATTACTATGTAAATTCAAACGGGAGTAACCATTGGGCTACTGCCCGTCAAATGTGAATCTTCATTTAAGAAAGATAAATTACTAAATGATTTGTAAATCAGTTGTAATATTAAATAAAGGAAAAAAAAATACTAATTTAATTTAATTTAATTTAATTTTAATATAATTTAATTTAACTTAATTTAATTTAATTTAATTAATTTAATTTAATTTAATTTAATTTAATTTAAATAATATTTAATTTAATTTAATTTAATATTTAATTTAATTTGTAATTTAATTTAATTTTGAGAGTAGCTTTTCAAGGAACTCTGGATAACTAAATTCGTTGCCGTCTATATCCTTTGGCTTAGGCAGCACAAACTTACCTTTTCTGCAGCAGTTTGTGAATTTCTGATCTGTTGGAAGTTCAGTGCGATAATGTTTTGCTCTACAAAATTGGCAGCTGACATTAAATGGACCACAATAATGTTTTTTAACTTTGGTGTCATCAAAATTTCCAATTGTCATTTTTATTCGTGTTGGTTGCTTTGGTTTACATTTTTGTTTCGATAGAAAAAAATGTTAAAAAAAAACGTTAAATGTGTAGTGCTGCCATCTTTATGCTTTAGACTGTATCATCCTAAATGTTGATTATCCGTTGTATGTAAATATTTTTTGAATTTTTTTTATACTAATGGTTTGTACAATACAAAATGATATATTTTCAATTTGTATAACACAAAACTTTGTTTTCCTACAATCGCCGTGAAAAGCAGGCTTTTTTTCTGTTTTCAAAGCCCAAAGTGTCTGTTTTTTGACAGTTAATAAACAAATTACTTTGTCACACGTTTCTCTTAGAAACGTGTGACAAAACTTGAAACCGCACGCTAAATTTGAACATATGAAAAGAAGAGTAAGAGTAAAAGAAGAGTATTGAAAAGCGAAATTTCACATAATTATGATGTAATTATTTTTATTGATTATTATTGAAATTTACATTAATGGTACAATTGGTGCAGTTTTGTATGTTGATGCCGCGTTGATTGAGTTCTGGTGATAAAATAGAATGAATGTTTTCCGTGGTTAAACAAACTTCCCGCTCTGACGTAATAGTATGCTCAAGAGGGTTTTCATTTACTGTTTGCGGTATATTTTTTGTTGCATCACCAAATATTTTTCTACCCAAATTTATTTTATTGTTGAGAGAATCCTCAATATAACCCTCTGCAACCGTCGTAGATTTCCACCCACCATGTCTTTTCAAGCTCATTAAATCACCGCCGGCGTTGACTAGTAAAGATGCAGATGACCTGCGAAAACAGTGGCCTGTATATGCTTTCACATCAGGTAAGCCAATGTACTTTGCCACATGTTGAGGTATTTTACCAATAGAATTTACACCTACCACCTGTTTACAGCATACCCCATTAGCATATTTGATGAAAAATCGTAGTGAGTTCATATTTGGAGGACGTAAAGAAGCATATTTTCTGTAATATGAAAGCAAATCTAGATTATTTTCTAAATTGTTACTCAAAATAAATGTTCGTGTAATTCGAGTTTTGGTATCGGGAATTTTAAAGATGATGATTGAATCACGGTCTTCAATGTGGTCAACTGATAATTTTACCAGTTCATCACGGCGGCATGCACCCGCAATCCCTATAATAAGTACAACCTATAAAAACAAATATCATTAATAAATATTCTAAGAATTATACACAACATTATTACAACAATCGTATATTACCTTTTTCATCAAATATTGGTCGTCTGGCGCTTCGGATAAAAATTTGAAAATTTCGTTCATTTCTAAAATTTTTGATTTTTTTGGTTTGTACCCTACAGATTTTTTTTTTCAAAAAAGCCATTAATTTTTTAAATTGTTTAATATCTAGATCATTTTTTGCCATTAAAGTGGCCCTCAACATCGAAAAAATAGACCACAAAGTAGAACTTTTAAGAATCTTAGCTTTGTCACTAAAATATGCTAAAAGGACATTTTCTGATATGTTTTTTATGTGCTTTTGGTTACACCAATTCGAAAACAGCTCGAATTGCTTTTCATACTTATGCTTCGATTTTTCTGGAAGCAAATTCAAAATTACATTTCTTGCTTCTAGAGCAACGTCCGGCGGTGTATTTGAGAGATCGCTGTCACTTAAATCCATTTTTTTTAGTTTTTTGTTGCAAAAAATAAATTGTCAATTTTTAAGAAAGACTAATGTTTGTATAAAACATAAAACCAAATTTTTGTTTTTCTTTATGAAAAATAAAAAAAATCTTTGACTACTCGATTGAACAAAATGTCGGTCCTAAAATAAAATCGTATTGTCAGTATAGTAAATTTTACTACAAAATTATCTTTTTATTATATTTTTTAAAATGATTGTAGGAAAAATAAAGTGTGAAACACGTCCGCAAAGTTGTTTGTCACGCTCGAAAGGTTGCTGGCCTCCGTCCCGTCGGCCTGCAATTTCCTTTCTCGCGTGACAAACTGGCACTTTGCGCTCTTGATACACAAATAACTATTTTCATTTCGTAAGCCAAAATAAAATGCCGCTATGAAATAAAAATTGAATAAAATTAATACGCACTTTGGTGAGAAATTTGTCGAAAATTGTCGTTAGCAGAAAATTGTCGACACCTACATATATCATTCAGGCTATTAAGTTATACAAATTGGTCATGTAAATCGGAAATATAAGAAAAGCGTTCTAGAGTCAGGGAATGAATTTGGTAATTATGTATTAGATGCTTACTAGACGTTATTTTTTTATTGTTTCTTTTTATTGTAAAGTAGTGTAATGTAAACGAGTGAAATTCTATATAAAAGGACGAGTAAATAAAATATAAAAGTAGAATAAATTTACAACTAAAACAAATTGTTCTCCAATAGTAAAAAGACCTCACCAGTGGTAACTAATCTTTTTACTATATATAAAATATAAAAAAAAGTTGTACAATGAATATAAAACAGTAATGGTCTTAGGCGTTAATTTAGGTGGTTCACCCAAATGGTCTAACGCCAAAAACACAAATAGAAATAAAATCCAGATTCTTTAAAAAAAAAAAATCTGAAATTGATATTAAAAGTATCTATACGATACAGAACGATGAGAGTTCATATAAGATTTGGTTTCTGAAGCTAGGCTGAGGTAATATAGCTATCTGGCATAGGATAATAATGAATTAGTTAATAATTTATATCATTGTTTAAAGGTTGCCTAGTTTAAGTATTTAGCTGATGATAAGATGGCGAGTTACTAATTTAAAAAATTTATTAAAATTGTATTACAATGTCCCATACATTTTTTTTTATAACTGTGAAAAAATGTGAAACTTGCACATAGTTCAATAAACTGATTTTTAGTTTAGCAACTTCATAAAATTGTATTTGATATTACCACAGAGTACATAATTACCCAGAGGCACATCTTTCATACTTGACCGAGGTATATAAACTAAATTAACATGAATTTATGTGAATTATTTTCAAGTATTGGGACAAAACGGGATAACGATATATACAACATAACTATGTTGATCTTTATCGATCCTATGATTTATTAACAAAGCAAATATTTTATAGCACATCTCACTTTACATTAATATCGCAACCATGTTGTACTATGAAACAAAAAATGTATCATTGATTAATTTAAATGATTGCGCAGAAGCAAAATACATATGTACAAGATATATACAATTTGTAAGCAAGATCACCACTCGATATACAAAAATATATAAAATAAATGCACGTGTTTATCTATGTGTGTGTCGATCGAAAAAAGAATATGAAATAATAAAAGGAAAAAATTAAAAAATCCTCTAGTGTACAAGGTGTATTAAAATAAACCATTTTTTTGTATAATAATAGACAAAAACGATCGTCGATTTCCGAAATTAACGTGCAACCTGTAGCAATATATTTTTTGTAAATATGAATGTCTCGACTGGATATGCGAAAATGTATATGTTTTTATTCTTACAGAATAGCAATATGTACTTACATACTCATACTCGTAAATATTATTTTGATCCAATTTTGTTTACATTTTGAATCCATAAATACAATAATCATGTAATAATAAATATTTTTAGTTCTATCGATTCTAATTCTATTCTGTTATGTAGGTACTTTAATATTTATGTCAATAGGATAGAGGAGATTCTTACTCAATTTCAATGTTTCAAAATGTTAAATTTGTTAAAACAAACTTTTGAAAAAGGAATAGAAATAGTTAGGTGATTGATTGTTTTGATTTTTTAACCGGTCATTAACCTTTATATTTTATTGTTTTGATACTTATGTTTTTCATATTCTGCTCCTCATTTTCATAAATTTTTTTTAATAATTACAATTTAATATGGTAGGAGTTGAAAAGTTTATAAAGGGTTTTCAACTAACCGTATCTGCTCAATTAGAATTGGTGCAATATTTAAATTCTAAGCATTCAGTTGATTTTATATTAACGGGTAAGACTAACCAGGATGCATTAGAAAATTTATTTTCTGCATTGAGGGGCAAAGGCCGAATATAATTTCACACCGTCGTGTTATGAAATTGGAGTGCACTACGCAAATATTGTAGTAATGAAAATTTTATTTAATTCGCTACATTCTAATTGTTTACCAGACGATTCAGAAAATTTAAAACTAAACTGAAACAATTTAAAGACGAATACAATAAAAGTTTAAAATTACAAGCTCCGGAAGAAAATGAAGGATCGAATTCTATTGAAATGTTGCTGAATTTGGAAGAATTTAGTACGTTGACAACAAATGCTATTGCTTACTACGCTGGGTACTGTGTTTATAAAAAAATTGACTGTGATCGATGTACAGAAAAACTTTTAAAAACCGATGAACATATTAATGTTCACGATATATTTACTCATGAAAAAAATTATAAAAAAAATCTCATAATTCCAATTTTGGATCTTTAAAGGCTCCATCAGAACAATTGTTTGCAGTTTCCCAATTTTTAGTTAAAGTTTTTGAAATATTTTTTAATCAAAAAAGCTACATAAACAATATTTGTGATGAAATGACTAATTTCTGTTTAGCAAAATTAAAAAGTGAATTTCTATCATTTTTACCAGTGAATCTGAACCATGCTTT